>MJEU01000120.1:0-45435 GCA_001748505.1 Sporisorium iseilematis-ciliati | reverse complement strand
CCCCCCTCTCGCCCACCTTCCCCAATTTTCCACGTCTACGTTCGACCACTCCTTTCGTTCAAGACAGAAGCCTAGTCTTTGCCCTTCGTATCTTTGCCCGCACACACGGATCCCCGAAGTTGCAATACTGTAAAAGCACTCGCAAGCTTTTCCCTTCCGAAGCTCCTGCGCTCTCGGAACGACACTCCCTTCGACGGCGACTCTTCGTCTGGCCCCTTGATTTGCACAACTCACGGACCCTGCAATTCCTGCCTTCAAGTGCGCTTTTACAGCTTTTCCCTTTTGGCTTTCGTCTACGCTCTCTGCTTTGTTTTTCTTCGACTTTAGCTCCGCTTGCTTTTTAATACTCAGTCTTTACTCGCACTTGTCGGTCACACCCAAACATACTTGTGTCAACGCTGAAAGCGAGCTCGTCTGCGTCCGCAATGCAGCGAAGCAAGGGCTGTCACAGATCCACGCACGCCTGTCCAACTGAGTTTCTCGTGCGTTCAAGATGCAGCCTTTCGATCGACCGTCGCCAACGTAGACTTTTTTCAGATCGTCTCTTTCAGCCGATTCTCAACACAACACTCGCTCAGCTGTCTGTCACGCAGAAACATGGTGTCTATGAAAAAAGCAAATTGTCCATTGAAAATCTTCCTCTATACCTCCTTATCGCTATCCGGCGGACTCGGCAAACTCTTGGTCGGATCCTTGATGTAACTCTTCAACATGGTATCGGGAACATCGTTCCACCCGCCCGCGTTCGTCGCCATCTGATGGGACCTAACCCCGTTCACTTTCGCAAAACTTCCGCCCGCCGGAGGAGGAGCACTACTCGGCAGCGGCCTCGCATGCAAGCCTTGACTCCACGCTGCTGCGCTACCGCTAGCTGTCATCGGCAGGATACCCTGATCGATGCCACCCTCCTGCTTGCGCTGCACCTTCTTCTCCCCCTTGGAAACGTCGTCCTTGGTCTTGCTGTCGTTGTACATGTACAGGCCGTAGAAGGTGAGGGCGATGCCGAACCACTGCAGCAGCGACACGGACTGGTGGAACCAGATGATGGCGAGGACGATGACGAAGACGCGCTTGAGCAGCGATGCGATCGAGTAGGTGACGGGCGAGACCATGGAGAGCACGTTGAACGCGAGGATGTTTTGTGCGAAATGGACGAGGCCGTTGACGAGCAGCAACCACAAGACGAGCATCCCCCTTCCCTCGGGAAGGAGTTCCGACGCTCTCCAGCTTGGGTTCGAGATCATCGCTCCAGCGTCGTAGTACAGCGCCATCGGAACCATCAGGACGATCGAGCAGGCACTCGAGTAGAAGAGGATGTTGAGCTTGTCCATGCGTTCGCTGTCGGTGCCTGGTATGCCCGCGCCGTTCTTCTCGCCCTTGCGCAGAAGCTTTTTCGAGTAAATGTTCTGGGCGACAAACACAAACGTGCTCGCCAACGCCGCTGCGAACCCGACCACGTCGTCTGCGTTGAACGCAAACCCGGTGCACGCCATCATCACGCCCACGGTCAACGGCACCAACGAAGCGTACGTCTGCCTGCTGTACGTCACGCCGAACAGCCACGTATAGCTGAGCACCGTAAACAGCGGAGACAGCGCCTTGATGGTATGCACCGTCGCCACAGGAACGCGCGAGATGGCCAACGAAGACAAGGCCTGACCGAGCACATTGAAGAACGCCAACTGCCCCACCTCGGCCACCCTCGACAGCGACGGCTTGACCAGCCTCGTCAGCGCCCTGTCGCCCAGAAGCCTGCGCGAGGCGCAGATCGCACAGCACACGTTGACAAACGTGAAATGGATCAACGTCAGCGTTACGGGGTAGGGGAAAGCGGGTGGAGTCGATGTCGCGCGAGATTTGGAGAGCAACGCTTTCGAGGTGTTGGATGACAGAGAGGACGAGGTGTACCATGCTAAGCAGCCGATGATGAAGAGCAGCGTTGAGCGGGATGGCGCTGCTGCCCTTGCGACGGGTGTTGCGTCGGTGTCGCGCTTGAAGAGCGCCGGACGGTCGAAACTGCGTCGTGGTCTATCGGTGCGCCATGACGAGGTCGGTGAAAATGACCGTGACGAAGAGGTGAAGGAAGAGACAGCTTCGAGCGCGCGCGATCGTACGCTCGAGAGTGCTGCGTTCATGGCGTATCGCTGCGAAATGTGACGGAGGTGATGATAGAGAGAGGGAAAGAGAGAAGAAAGAGTGACTGCGCTTCATCCGAAAAAGTGTTGTTTGGTGGATTTTTTAGAAAGAAAAACGTGGCTCGGCAAGCAAGCGCTGTTCTCCGAGTGAGCGAGACGCGGGAAGATGCATTGTTCTTTGAGTGCATCAAACTGCAGCTGAGTGAGCCTCGATTGTCCTTCCTTTTCGAGGTCATACTGTATCGAGGCGAAAGGCTCCGGTTCTACGATGGTGGGTGGACGCTCGGGATCGCCGATGCTGGGTGTGTGCCACCAGATGAGGTTTGCGGTGGGTTGGAACGTGAATCTAGTCCAGACTGTTAGAGTCGACGCCAGGCAAGGTGCGAGAGATGCCGGCAATCAACGCGGCGCTGCCTCGGTGGGATGGTGGAGCTGCTCACAAATCCATTCCAAAAAAAGGGTTTTGCATGCAGCAAAGGCGTTGACGTGGAACAGGGTCAAACCACCATCGACCACCATCGACCACCATCGACCACATGAACCACATCTTGAAACCACACTCGACCTGCTTCACCGCCACTCTCACGCTGCTCGATCTTCACCCTCCCATAGATGCGTCACTAGCTGTTGGCAAAAGATGGCCACCGCAACCTCGCACAACAAGAAATCGTCGTCGGTCAAACGCATCCTCTCGGAAGCGCGCGAGCTCTCCGCCGACCAATCCGACCTCTACACCGCCTCGCCGCTCGAGGACAACATCTTCGAATGGCATTTCACCCTCCGTGGTCCTTCCAACACCGAGTTCGCCGACGGTCTCTACCACGGACGAATCATACTCCCAGCCGAGTATCCCATGCGACCACCTGATCTGATGCTCCTCACACCCAACGGACGATGGGAGCTGAACAAGAAGATCTGCCTAACGTTCACCGGGTTCCACGAGGAAATGTGGCAGCCTGCATGGGGGATCCGAACAGCGCTGCTGGGGCTGCAGACTTTCATGACGGCCAAAGCAGAGGCTGCGGTGGGGATCGGAAGTCTGGATTATCCGGTGCAGAAGAGGAAGGAGTTGGCGAGGGAGTCGAGGGCGTGGAGGTGCGAAGTGTGTGGGTTGAAGACGATCGAGATGCTGCCGGATCCTGATCCGCACAAGGAGGGGGCGAAGCAAGAGAAGCTGCCGGATGGCTTGCAGGTCGATCTGACAGCCAAGAGTCACAAGGAGCAGCCGGCGTTGGACAGTGAATCGACTGCTGCTGTTGGAGAGACATCGGTAGCTGCTCCGATAGCATCTTCGTCAGCAGCGTCGGAACAGCCGCAAGAGCGAGAGCAAGCCACAGTCACTTGCACTGCAACCGCACCTGCTGACACTGCATCATCCACAGCACCCCAACTTGGACAGCGTCGCACTGCTGCAGTCGCTCCCCCCGTCAGATCCTCTTCCTTCGCATCTGCCATCCCACCACCACCGCCCGCCCGACTGCCCCAGCGCACCGTCTCTGCCACCGAGCAGAAACTCACGCTCATCGACAACTGCATCAAAGCACTCGGAATTCTGGTTGCTCTGCTCGTTGTCAAACGGCTTCTCTAGTCTCGCATCTGCATTTACTCGGTCTTGTCGTCGCATGTTCCCTTTTTCCATGTCTCTATCTGCATTACAGTCTCTCGCAATTTCATCTCTCGCAATCAACATACAACTTATTGGGGGTATAATTTGTTTGATATTCGACCGAAGCAGACTCACCGAGTCGATTCATCCGCTTCACCACCACCGCCAGCACCGCCAGCACCGCCAGCCCGACGCCGTACAAAGTCGTAGAAGCTCTTCGGTAAAAACCCAACCCTCTCCCCCGACTTTCCACCATCCTGCGCCTCCTCCACCACTTGTTGCTGGCTCAGTGCGCGAATCTCTACCACCTCGAACGGCGATTTGTACGTCACTCTGAACACCTCCCCCTCCTTGGCGGAGCGACTTCGGATGGTCTTTCTCACAAAAGACAGGATCTCATCTGCCCAACCCAAGCCGTCCTTTGGCTCCCACACCGACTTTTCCCGGATCACCGGTCTTCCGGCCGCATCGAACTGGCCAGCTATCGGCAGGCCCGCGCGCACCATTCGCGGGATGCGTAGCGTTTCGAACTCCTGATGCGTGGTGAGCAGTCCGTGGTGGTCTCGAAAGCCGACGACGATCTTGGCGATGCCGAGCAGGTAGCTTTGCAGGAAGAACTTGAGCAGCTTCCGCTCGAATCGCTCCTGCTCGATAGCCGCTTTGGATGCGTTGCGGTGCGCCGGCGTGATCTGCATCGACGTTTTGAGCTCGATCAGCGACTCGACGCCGTTGTGCGAGGTGACGGCGTCCACTTCGCCTCCGATGATGAGACGGTGGTTCCCGAGCTTGGTTTTCACGATGCTGCACCACTGCGTGTTGGTGTTGACGTCGCCTGACCAGCCGGGGGGAGGCGGTGGGACGCAAGGATCGGTGCGCCGCGTCGGTCGATGTGCTTGGCCCACCTCCTCCAGAGTGTCGACGGTGCAGTAGCTTTCGAACGCGTACCCGTAGTAACCCAGCCGGAGCATCTTCGGATCGTCCTCCTTCTTCTGCTTGTCCGCAAACGCAGCTGCGGACGTGTACTCTTCGAGATACAGCGTCCCATCCAGCACCATCGCGTTCAGCTCGAGCGGGTCCGCAAACCGCGCGCTCGGATCCTGCTCGTACGCGGTGCATATCTTGGTGACGATTCCGCGCCAGGTGATCACGTCGGCTTTCCGTCGTTCCGAGTCCCTCTCCTGACGTTCGGCTTCGGTGGACGCGGATTCAGTGCGGTGCTGCAGCGCCGAGACGAGCGCATCGAGGTGTTCGGGCAGAGATTCATCACGCCGGGTGAAGCGGTCGAGACCGTAGTTGAGATCCGCGCCGAAGACCGGGGGTGCGCGAGTGAGCTGCGGATGGCGGTTGTTGTACGGTGGCGGTCCACGGTAGTACTTTTTCGAGCGGTCGTCGTGCCATTGCGTGCGAGACGAGTCGAACGAGAACGAGCACAGTGGCGAAGGTTGTTGGAACGGTGGTGCGCAGGTGAAGGGCGATGAAGAGGAACCGGTTGCTAGGCGTGGGTGTTGGAGCACCGCGATGACGTTTGAGCTCGGGCTCGACATGGTGGCGGGCGAAGCGGGTGTAGGTAGGGATCGCTTCGATGGTGGTTGCCCATCAGGGCCGTCGAGTGGCCTTTTATCTGGCATCTTGCGTGGTCGAGCGGCAACCGCGCAGAAACCACGAGGGCGTGGGATTCAGCAAGATGAGCGCTGCGCAAGAAACTTCATTGACAAAAGCTGGAAGGTTTAGACTTAAGTTTGGTGGTTACTGAGAAGCGCCTTACGACTTCATTTCGGTTCGAAGATGGTGATGAAGCATGGAGGATGAGAAGAAAGAAGGCTTTCGTTGTTCGTGCGGCATGCAGCGCAAAATTCTCAGCTGTCCAACTTTAATTTTCGCCGCCTTCATTTTCGGACACCTTTTTTCTCTTTCGAGCTTTTTTCTCCAAGGTTCAAACACAGACCACGCTCGACGATCCCTATTCAGCATGTTGGCATTTCATTCGATCCTCTTGGCCATCTGCAGACCGCTGTAGGTGAAGCCGCACTTCTCGTAGAAGGCTGTGATAATGGAAAGCACATGGGGATAAACAGTGTCAGCAATGCTCTCGGCTTTAACGCACAACCCTGCTTGAGAGTTTCAACTTACGCTTCTTCTCATCACTGCAATTCAACAGGATCCCACTACACCCTTTGGCAATGCCAATCTGTTTCACCGCCTCGACGATGATCTTTCCCAGCCCTTTACTGTGCAGCTTGGTATCCACTACGATCTCTTCCACGTGGCCGACCTTCGTCATCCCTCTGAAGAACTTGAGCACGACCACTAGCGTTCCCATAGCTACGATCCTATCCGTCTCTTTGGACACAATCACGATCGGGAAGTAGGTGCCTTTGGCTGCTACAGTCTCGTCAAACCTCGCCTTCCATGCTGCCGCGCCCAGATCGGGTGTCTCAACAAGGCAGGCGAGAACGTCGTTGAATCCTCGCGTGTAGTCGGTCGACGACAAGGGTCGCATGGTGTAGCCGGGGGGTAGTGACGAGAAGCATTCGGAAGGAATGTCGGACGGGTCGAATGCGAGTTGCTCGCTGGGTGGCTGGTCGATGGACGGCATCTTGGAGATGTGTGATGGTGGTGATGGTGTTGGTTGAGGGAAGGAGTTGCAAAAGTGTTGCTGTTGTTGTGGACAAAGCGTCGGACCCTAGGAAAGCTACACAAGACCCGACGGTCTTCAACATTTCGTCGAATTGGATGCACGTCGGTCCGCTTCGAACCGGTTCAAGGGTCCATTGTGCGACGCGGCGTATATGCGATAACGAACCACATGCTCTCTTCACTAGCCCTTTTCCTCCTCTCGACGATGCAAGGCACAAAACAGCATGTGATCGTCTATGATCGGTCGTTCCCCTATCGCAACCGGTGTGACGGAACGGGACTTTTAGGACGAACGTGTTGGAAATGGTGGACAGCGACAGCGATACCCACGACCACCTGACCCATGCCAAGAGCAAAAGACGTCGGACAGTGCTCGGCTATCCGCGTATCTTCTATCGCTAGACCAACGGCCCGACGTCGGCGTAGAAGAAATTCGCTCCTGATTCGCCACGTTGTGCACTTCGACTTGCGTCCTTTTCCTGTGCGAATCAGCTCTCGTGTCGCTCTTTGCATCAGGTCTTGTGATAGCGAAAGAGTCTTGTATCGCCGCCCGTCGGTCAATCCCTGCCATCGCCGGCGTCGCCCCCACGGCTCTTTTGTTCCTGGCAAACCGTGGGCTTCGTGCTCGCATGGTCATTTGCTCGCCCCGCATCTCAACCCCCAGTCCTCCTTCGGTCGTCGCGACACCGGTCTGTCCTATCTTATCTTTTCTGTGTGCTCGTCTGTGGCCCCGCATCTGACTGTGCACGGGGGAGGCGCAGCTACTGTAGTCGAGGAACGCAAACACGACGGAGTAGCTATCAGGAGCGGGTCGCGATGCAGACGTGATTGCGAAGAGCTGAAACATTAAAAAGGCGACCGCTTGGACCCTTCATGATTGCCCGACTTTGGAGCCCATCAACTTTCCTTCTCTTCCCTTCCCCACACAACCCTCCGCAGTCCTATCAGCCCTCCTCCTCCTCCCGTCCTCAAGATGTTGGTCGACAAGAACGACGTCGCGCGCATCGACGCCGACACGCGCGCAAAGCTCATCGAGCAGTTTGGTGACCGTTTCGACGAGGTTGTCGAACGCAGCGACCGCAGTACCAAATGGCAGACCAGCACTTCGTTGCGTGATGCTTTCAGACAGTGGCCCAAGTCTGTTGTTTGGTCGGTTCTGTTCTCTTTGGCCATCGTGCAGATCGGCTACGACTCTTCGATTCTCTCCTCCTTCTTCGCCCAGCCCGCCTTCACCGCCAAATTCGGCACCTGCAGCGTCGGCGACGATGGAACGCAAAGCTGCGAAATCAGCGCCCCTTGGCAACAAGGCCTCACCAACGGTGCCTGGATCGGCGGCATCATCGGTTTGCAACTCGCCGGAAGCATCGCTGAACGAATCGGACACCTGCGCCTCATGATGATCAGCACCACCCTCATGCTGGCGACCGTATTCATCCCCTTCTTCGCTACCAGCTTGCCCGTCTTCCTCGTCGGACAGATTTTCATGGGTATCCCCTGGGGCGGATTCCAATCTTTGGCTTCAGCGTACGCTTCCGAGATCTGCCCGGTTTCGCTTCGACCTCTGCTGACGACGTACGTCAACCTGTGCTGGGTGTTTGGACAGCTGCTGGCTTCCGGCGTGCTGCGAGCTACGGTGGTGAGGATGGACAGTTGGGCATGGAAGATTCCGTACGCTGTGCAGTTCTTTTGGCCCTTCCCCGTGTTCATTACTTGCTTGATTGCTCCGGAATCGCCGTGGTGGTTGACACGACACGGCAAGCACGAGCAGGCGTACAAATCGATCGACCGTCTGCTCAGCAAGCAAGGCGTCACACCCGAAGAAGCGGAACAGCTCGTCAAGGACTACCAGGCGATGATCCAGTACACGGAAGCCATGGAGCAGATCAACGAAAAGGAGCAGGCTCTGCAGAAGAAGAACCGCTACATCGACTGCTTTAAAGGTGTCGATCTGAGGCGTACCGAGATCGCTTGTTGGGCATGGTTGATCCAGATCACTTCCGGAGCGCCGTTGCAAGGTTTCTCGACTTACTTTTTCAGCCAAGCGGGCATGTCGACGATCAACGCCTTCAACATGTCGATGGCGATGTACGCTCTCGGTGCGGTGGGAACGGTGCTCTCGTGGTTCTTGATCAACCGTGTCGGGAGGAGACAGATGTATCTCTGGGGCCAGGCAGCGATGTTCTCGACCATGCTGATCACAGGTATTCTGGGTTTCGTCAAGCAGACTGCGGCGGTGTCGTGGGCCGTGGGTGCGATGTTGCTGCTTTGCACTTTCTTCTACGACTTGACGATCGGACCGGTATGCTTTGCCATCATCGCCGAAGTCTCGTCGACTCGTCTCAGGAGCAAGACGATCGTGCTCGCTTGCAACACGTACAACATCGCGCTGATTGTGGCCAACGTGCTTCAACCGGAGATGCTCAACAGCGATGCTTGGAACTTGGGCCCAAAGACTGGATTGTTCTGGGCTGGAACATGTGCGCTTTCCATGGTCTGGACGTATTATCGCTTGCCTGAGCTTGCTAACAGGTACGTATTCTTCGCTCATGCACTCTCACAGTATCGATTTGCGCACAGACTGACCCTTTTCCCGATCGGATGATCTTCTCTTCACACAGGACATACGGAGAACTCGAAGTGCTCTTTGCAGCCAAGGTCCCCGCACGCAAGTTTGCAAGCACCTCGATCGACCAGTTCCAAACGATCGAGCAGGAGGTTGCTGCTTCCGACGTTGAGAAGTCGAGCGTCAGCGACAAGGAGGCTGGCGATGAGAGTGGCATCGCCGTGGCTGCGCTGTCGAAGTGAAAGCCCGCTTCTTCGGAGGATGCTGAGCCGCAAATGTTGATGCACGCTTTCCCGCGCGCGATGATACAGCAGAAACTCTCGTCCAATCCCAACCTTTCCCTTAGGATCTGATTTTTGGAATTCCTTTCGCTTCCTCTTACGCAGACTTTTCCTGCTGGTCCATCTGAAAGACCACAACAGGACAGTCAACTTGACTTTTGCTACGATCTGTAAAGAACTCATACGGTGCCAATGCGATAGATACCCTTTTTCTTAGCTCAAGCGTGACAGGCAGATAAGAACAGCACGCGGTAGCGGCACGCGCGATGCGGACCGAGCTCGGTGGAATGGATTCCTTAAGCGAGTTGCGAGTGAGCAAGCGATCCAAACTCCGCTGCCTTTGCGTGTGAGTGTTTTTGCTCGCATGAACACAGAGGACGGCATAAAGATACAAAAAAGTTGACCGGCCGTGCGGTCCAACCACGCCTCCCTCTGGAGCAAAGGTCATGTGAGCTATATCCACTCCGATCCCGTGGTGCTCGATCCCTCTCCATCTCAAAAGACAATGGTGGGAAAAGGGCGCGCTAACTTATCTGTATCTCGAGATTGAGGAACCACATGGCAAATTTAACCTGTGCGCTCTCGTCTGATAGGGTCGAACCGTCAGTGTGGGGGTGACCAATCAGAGAGTGCAGTTGTGGCGTTCTTGTCTTCTCTTCTTCTGTTCTTATCCTGCGGAATTCACTCTTTCGCTTTCGCTGATTTTGATTGCCGAGCAGCCGCCGTGTCTCTCTATTCCTCCCAACTTTGACTTCAGAATAGACTTTTGGACCCTGTCTTCGCATCCACACCTTCTTTCCTTCCGCAACCTCCTCGACACCATACACCACTTCCCAACTTTGGCAAGATGAGCACGACGACAAGCACCACACAATCTACCGCATCCTCCTCAGCGCCGATGCGATCCTCGTCCGCATCCAACGCAACAAACTCACCCAACAAAGAAGACGAGGCTTCGCCGGTCAAACGAACCCAAACCTGCTTTCGATGTCGGCAGAGCAAAGTGAAATGCGTGTTCGAAGGCGATGCTGCTACGACATGCCGAAGATGTCTGAGGCTCGGAGTGAACTGCGAGATGCAAGGCAAGAAGGAGCCGCTGAGCTGGCAGATGCGGGTCCAGCATCAGTTGGCTGCGCTGGAGGGATCGCTGCAGAGCTTTTTGGAGAAGCAAATGTCCGCCAACGGAGATGTGGGCGACAAGAGGAGTAGTTTTGCGGGGAGAGAGAACGGAAGGGATAGAGAGGGTGGTGGAAGCAAGAAAAGGAGAAGGACGATTGCAAACGACCAGAGGTCGGGCGAAGGTCTGACGTATGGCAGCGGCAGCGGCAGTCATTCGCATACCGCCGAGAGTCCGTTGTATGCGGACATGAACAGCGGATCTGCTTCGAGCTACCCTTCTGCCGCAACGCATCTGTCGCCTCGTGATGCAGAGAGGTCGAACGACGCAAGCAATGGCCTGCTCGGATCGCTCGTCGCGACCGTCAACGCTGCAGCGAGCACATCGCTTCCAAGCGAGCACGCTCTACCAGACGATGACGCCGTCACCACCACCGCGGACCGACCTTTCTCCACCGATGACGAAAACGATCAAGCATCACGACCTCTGTCTGCCATCCAGAAACTCAGGATGAGCGTGCTGGATCGCAAAAAGGAACTTTCACGCACTGGCGAACGAGTGTTTCCCAACCTCTACCGATTAGCCACTTCCGACGTCGGCAGCAAAGATCCTCGACCCAACGTCGTCAAGCAGGACCTCGTCTCTCCGTCCGATGCAGTCGTACTCTTTCGCTTCTACGCCGACTACCTCGACCAGTACAGTTTCGGCTTCCCCACCTACCGTCCAGATGCGATCATGTCACCCATGATTTTGACGTCGGTTGTTTGCGTAGCTTCGCTGCACCACGCGCAACTCAACCGCCTACACGTGCCGCTCAAAAAGGATCTGATCGCACGCTTGCAGACCGACGATCCCAGCTTCCCCTGCTCCGACGTCTACGAGACGCTCTTCTCCTCTTCCTCCTCCCGCTCGACGCATCTGCAGAGCAACCTGCACTTCGAAAAGGAACTCGACCCCGAACTCGGCATCGGCGTCGAAGAGATCGTAGGAGCGAGCCTCTTCGCTTCCTGGTTTGGCGGTAAACGAGCGTGGATGGCTTCGCGTCTCGCTCGATGGTGGTCCGCTAAATTCTTACGACAACAACAGCACCCGGCGATGATGACGATGGGCGAAATCATGTCTATCCTACCGCCTCCGAGGGATTTGGGTAAGCAGGATCTGTTGCGGGTATGGTTGAGCGCATACATTACCGAGATTCATCAAGCGTGTATGGAAGGTACGCCGAGTATCGCGGGACTATCGTCACCACATGCCGTCTGCGACTCGCTACAATACTCGAAAGGGGGTCAGAGGACGACGCAGAGGGATCGAGTGCTGATCATCCACTCGAGGATTGCGTGGGTGTTGAGCAAGGCGTATCATGTCGCAGGGAATGGCATGGAGTATGGGAAGGGGGAGAAGCAGGGGATGCCGGCGAGTAACGATAGTCCGGGCAGGAGGAGCTGTCAGTCGTGTCGTGATGGGATGGAGAACGGGTCTGCGAGTGGAGCAGCTGGAGGTGCGACGGCAGCGGCGGGGACAGATGCAGCGTCGTGTCTGAACGCTGTTTTGGGAGCGTTTGAAGAACTCGATTCGTGTCAAGAGGAGATGGCAGGAAGGTTGGACGCAGACGGAATCGGTGAAGCAGAGACGATGCTGTATCTCGACTTATTCTTGGCCCGAGTTCTGATTGCGTCTATCGGATGCGATTTCCTCGATTCGACGCTGTGGGATGGCAGTCTTGGGTCGATCTCGACCCTTCGTGGTAAGACGTCGTCAGAAGCTGATTTGCAGAGCCTTCGTGCCAGGACTCTCCGCGAAAGCCTGGCGAGAGGCGTAGAGGGTGCTCTCAGGTCGTTGGAGTTGGTCTGTCCCACGCTGGGTGCGGCAGCAGGAGGGGCAGGAGCAGGGGGGAGCTACGAGGTTTCTCTCAACGTGCTAGTGCTGCCGCTGTGGTTCCATTGGGCGCTGACTAGGTCGGTGCTGTTCTTGATGAACGTGTTGGCCGAGTATCCCGAGCGGCTGCTGCCTCGGGATCGTTCGAGTAAGTATCATCCACACTCTTTCTCTCGTATGAGAATGGCTGACTGACCGCAATTATCTTCATTCGACCTTTACAGGAAGCATCGAGCTGATCAACATGTTCCTCGACCTGTACTCAAAGCACATCGGGCATGCGAACATGGTTCTCAGCCACGCCTCTTCGAACGGACACCATCGAAGCAGTCATTCCGAATCAGCAGGCTATGCCGCTGGATCATCGTGGTCTCCCACCGCTGATCAGACTCACGGCCGCGATCATCGACACAGCATCAACGGCACGACCACCGCCAACGGCAGCAATGGAGACTCGCATGGCGCTGCGGCAGCGACAACGACAAGCAACAGTGCAGCTGTTTGGCAGCAAGGTTCGGCAGGTGGGTCCTCGCAAGACATCATCCAGCATCCGGCCACGCCGCTGCTGGATACGCTCAGCCAGTGTTTGACTTGGGCACGTCACGGCGGTGTCATGTGAAGCAAAGCATTTTCAATTTCAAACATTGAGTTTTGGTCCGTCATTGGTGTGTGCGTCGTGTGAACAGGACGTGTTGAGACCGGACCGGTGCAGCCAAGCGAGGCTTGGCTCAGACCCTGCATCATGAGCCTCTGTTGCCGTGCCATTGCGAGTGACGAGGAACGTCAGGAAGCGGACAGAGCAATGCTTGTCGATGACGGCAAGCGTCGGTGTGGGCGCGGCGATCTAAACTACATTTGCGGGGTAATTGAGTTTGAGATAGGGACAGCCATTGATACGGTGCGTTTCGGTACGATGTACCACGCAAGACAGCAATGTCCCTTGTCGACGAATATCAATGGAGCATGGGATGGGATAACAACCTCGACGGGGGGGTCGATGGAGGGGAGGTAGGGCAAGCGGAAGGAACGGCGCCGAGCAGCAAACGGCAAAAACGATTGCTCGGTGTCGTCGGCGCCGAGCTCGGTTTCCACAACAAAACCTCGTGGCAACAGCAGTGCATTACGGCGAAGAGTCGTCCGTCGGCCTATTTCTAATCCAAATTTGGGCTTTCATGTCCGCTTTGCGTGGGCGAGATGTGAAGGACTCTATCTTGCTCGTGTGTAGCTTTGGTGTTTGTCTCTCCGCTAAAGTCGCCGAGCTTTCTTCGTCGGTGCGGGTGAATCAATAAAAGCCTTTGCATGATTGACCTTGACAACGGACCATCATCACCACCATCACAAACGTCAAACGTCACTTCGTTGCTGGAGAAGCAAAAATGTCGATCGGAGAAACAAGCGGTCCCGTCACACTGGCCATCATCGGCGCTGGTCAGCGTGGTAGCGCTTACGCTGCGTAAGTCTTCGTCCATCTGGAAACAACGAGCGAGATCCAAATGAAAGAAAGACGCTGACCAATTGCCTATTGATCCTGACGATGACAGCTACGCCGAAAAGTACCCCGACCTCTGCAAAGTCGTTGCAGTGGCAGACCCATGGAAGTTTCGTCGCGAAAAGATGAGCAAGGTGCACAAGTGAGTCGAGGGCGCCACGTAGCCCGCTTGTTGAAAAAGCTTACAGATCGACTGATGCATTCCATCCCGCTCCTTCGAACACTTGCACCACTGCAGCGTACCCAAGGAGAACCAATACGATGGCTGGAAGAGCTTCGCGGAAGCTGGCAAGATTTGCGATGCGGTTGCCATCTGCACCATGGACGACACGCACGCAGAAGTGGTGAGCGTGTTCGCTCCTCTCGGATACCACATTCTTTGCGAGAAGTGAGTCATCTGCCGACAAGAAGAAGCGGCTGAAGGACGTGACTGACGATGACGATGACTTTGTTGGGTTTCAAACAGACCAATGGCCAACTCGATCAAGGACTGCGTGACCATGGTCGACAGCGTTCGAGACACTGGTCTCATCTTCGGTATCGGTCACGGTGAGTTTTGGACGTACCTTTGTGTAGCTGATGCCGCGATGGTCGATGCTGACTGAACATATGTCCCTCCCTGTGACTGGATCCACACAGTGATGCGCTACTCACC
Organism: Sporisorium iseilematis-ciliati; assembly: GCA_001748505.1. Classification (NCBI taxonomy): domain Eukaryota; kingdom Fungi; phylum Basidiomycota; class Ustilaginomycetes; order Ustilaginales; family Ustilaginaceae; genus Sporisorium; species Sporisorium iseilematis-ciliati. The sequence goes on along the minus strand of MJEU01000120.1, from coordinate 31,077 downwards.
TTACAACCGTGCCGTCAAGGAGGTGCTTGACTCTGGCGTCCTTGGAGAAATCATCAACATCCAACACATCGAGCCTGTAGGATGGCAGCACTTTGCGCACTCGTACGTGCGCGGCAACTGGAAGAACGAGGCGACGACGAGCTTCTCTCTGATGGCCAAGTGCTGCCATGATCTCGACATCCTCTCATACTACATGGGCAAGGACGCACCCAAGAAGGTGTCGTCGTTCGGCTCGCTAGCCCACTTCCGGCCAAGCAAGAAGCCGAAGGAGGCTGGAGATGCCACAAGGTGCACCGACTGCGCATACGAGAGGAAGTGCCCGTATAGCGCCAAGAAGATCTACCTGGAACCAGTGATGAGCAACGCCCCGGATCCGGAACGTGTAAGTGAACCCCTTCATCGACTGCTGTCGTCCAAACATATCGAAGACGTGGACAAAAGCTGACCTCGCGACTTCGTCTCTTCCCAACCAAACAGTGGGCACAACATATCACCGACGTGGTCGACATCGAGAATGTAGGCAAGGCGATCGCAGAGGGACCATATGGATTGTGCGTGTACAATGGACAGAACGACGTGGCCGACAATCAGGTGGTCAACATCGAGTTCGAGTCAGGAGCAACTGCCAACATCACCATGGTGGCGTTCTCCGAGGTGGTGTGCAACCGATCGACGCGCATTCACGGTACACGAGGCGAGCTGATTGGCAACATGGAGTCGTTCACCGTTTTTGACTTCTCAACACAGGAGAAGAGGACGGTGGTGCCGAAGCATGAAGGAGGCGGCCACGGTGGTGGAGACCTGGGATTGGCGAGAGCGTTTGTCAAGGCTGTTGCCGAGAAGGACTCGACACATTTGGGCGTGACACCAGAAGACGTGCTCAGAAGTCACTTGATGGTATTCGCCTCGGAGCAATCGAGGAAGGAAGGCAGAGTGATCGACTATGGACAATTCGAGAAGGAACAAAAGGCTCTGTACAGCAGCTAGAGGTCGTGGCCATGGTGTGTCGATTGTAATGCAGTTTCCGTATCACTCTCCGTCGTTGCGGCTGTGAGGAAGAAAGAAGAAGAGTTGGTCTCCTCCGAGCGAGTGTGTGTGCAGAAATCAAGGGTCCACAAGGGTCCAGCTGGGCCACAAGATGTGAAAAGAGGATCGAGTCGTTGGGAGAGCTGGGGAGTGTAGCTCGCTAAAAATCATGAAGCGGGCCGACCAAGAGGCCGGTGGAAAACGCGCTGATTTGCATACCCCGCATCGCAGCATAAAAGTGTTGGTCTAGGTGAAGCTTCGCGACCGCTTCCTTCCTTTCTCACCACCATCAACAAGATCGCCAATCCAGTACAGCTTCAAGATGTCTTCCTCCGGCGGCGGCAGCGCACCACCCAAGCTCGATGTCAACTCGAATCTGCCACTAGCCGGTATCAAAGTTGTTGAAGTAAGTGCGAGCCATTGATCAGCTTGGATGTATCATGTGATTGCTGACGAAGACCACTTTGAACCGTTGTGATTGCTCACGCAGTTCTCTGGCCTCGCACCTGGACCGTTCGTAGGAATGGTGCTGGCCGATTTTGGAGCCGACGTGATTCGAATTGACAAGACAGGGACAGGGCTGAACCCAGACAGCTTGTGCCGTGGCAAGCGCTCGTTTGCAGTCTCGCCGAAGAGCGCAGATGGGCATGCCCTCATCAGCCAGCTGGTTCGATCTGCAGACATCGTGATTGATCCATTCCGACCTGGTGTGCTGGAGAGGCTCGGGCTGGGACCGCAAGACTTTGACAAGGAGATCAAGAAGGGCCTTATCTTCGCACGACTGACAGGATTCCAACGGACAGGACCGTATGCCAACATGGCAGGACACGACATCAACTACATCGCATTGAGCGGAGTGCTTTCGATGCTGGGACCGGCGGGCGGAAAGCCGCAACCGCCTTCGAACTTGTTGGGCGACTTTGCCGGAGGATCGATGATCTGCCTGTTGGGCATCTTGCTGGCGCTGGTGGAACGAGCACGTTCATCGCAAGGACAGGTGGTGGAGGCCGACATGGTGACGGGAGCACGATACGTGTCGTCATTCGTTCTGCTTTCGAGCTACTTGTCGCATCCAAGCTGGGGTGCGATCCACACGGACGGAAGCGACGAGACGCGAGGCCGTAATACACTCGACGGTGGTGCACCTTGGTACGGTGTGTACGCATGCAAGGAAGGCGGATACATGAGCGTGGGCGCGATCGAGCCTCAATTCTACAAGGAGCTGCTCGACATCCTTCGCAAGGTGCTTCCAGATGCGCCCCAAGGAACACAACATCCATCGCCAAGCACGCAGCATGATCGAGATGCTTGGCCCGAGCTGCAGCGCTACTTTGCTGCGTGCTTTGCGCAGCTGCCTCGATCGGAATGGGAACGACACTTTGTGCGCACCGATGCTTGCACTGTGCCTGTGCTGACACGAGACGAAGCGGCGCTGTCTGGAGTGTTGCCAGCAGCGAATGCCGAAAACGTGTCAGACGGTGATCCGGTGGTTCCCTTCCCAGCGCCGAGGTTGACGCGCACACCAGCCAAGCCTCCAGCGGGGAGTGCTGGTGGAGAATGGGAGAGTGAAGGAGCCGAGATGCTTCTCACACCGGGCGAGCATACCGACGACATCCTATTGGAGTTGGGCATTGAGGATCCCAACAAACGCCTCGAGCTCTATCGAAACGATACCATTGATGGTCCCGATCGTCCAGAGGGGTTGACAAAGGCTAAGCTTTGAATCTTGGCCCCGATCTAACTCAGTCGATCGTCACTGTATCGAATCGCTCACCAATCAAAGAACATATCAACAAGATCACAAAAGTGCCAGGCGCCTATGAGTGTGATCAGGTGATATTGAATCAGAAATTGTGATGAGCGGAAAAGCCGAAATAGAAAATGAAGTCGGTAAGCGCGGTTGTCGTGTGAATGGGGTTTGGCAACTTGCAGCTCGCAGCTCGCAGTGCAGGGTGCTGCAGCCGGTGATGAGCTAAATGTGCATGCCATTGTGTGTCGGAAACCCTGCCGATCCTGCAATTTGTCATTTGTCAGACGCGTTTCCGCGGAGAAAAGCAAAGCCGTGAGCGTGTCAAGAAGAGCGCGACCTCCGAACAAGCCACAAAGAAGCCACAATTGGAATGAGATTGTGATTGGTGATCAGAGATCAACGAGCGTCGGCCTTTCCGGCTACTCGGTGAACCCTTCACACCTTCACTCTCGCTACCATCACCTTGACAACGACGCTCTGTCGGTACCTTAACCATGTCGACCTTTTTCGGGCTGAAAGCCAAGCCATATCCTTTGGATCCTTCTTTCCCCGGAACGTCCGCTTGGAACACTTTGTCGGCACCCTACCCGACGTATCCTCAAGATGACAAACTCTTCAACAAGCTCTTCCCACCAAGCGTATTCGAACTGAGCCTCAGTGCTTGGCTTCCACTCGGATTCTCGCTGGCTTACTACATTGTCGCTCACTCAGCCAATGGAATCGTCAAGAGGAACGGCAACAAAGACTACATCAAAGGCTCGGGTCTGCTGCCTCGGCTGCTCCGCTTCTTGATCCTCGTCCACAATGCTGCGCTCGCAGTCTACAGCGGCTGGACTTGGGCCATGATGTTCCCATACGTCGTCGACTTCTTCCTCCAAGGCTGGAGCGCTGCTGGTTTCGATGGTGTCAAGCTGGCACTCTGCTCCATGCCCACCAACTTTCCTCATCTCGGCAAATACGCTTACATCTTCTACCTCTCCAAGTACTACGAAGTATTTGATTCCGTCATCTTGCTCCTCAAGGGTAAACGAGTCTCGAACCTCCAGTCATACCACCATGCCGGAGCCATCATCTGCATGTGGATCGCCTACCGATACCAAAGTCAGCCCGTCTGGGTCTTTTGCGTCTTCAACAGCTTCGTTCATACTTGGATGTACACCTACTACTTTTGCGCCGCCATGCGCTGGCCTTTCCCGCGCGCAGTCAAGCGCAACCTCACCACCATGCAGATTGCACAGATCGCTTCCGGCACCTTCCTCACAAACCTCTATCTCATCACCACGCTCGATCCCGCCAAAGTCGCTCAGGGCTACAAGTCCAACAGAGTCTCCTCTTGGTACAACCAGACTCCTTACGGCGATGAATCTCTCTTCAAGTACGCTATCAAGCGTGCCGCTTCCTCGGACCCGACCACCTGCATGCAGACCACCGGTGCAGAGATTGCGCTTCACGTCAACACCATGTACATGTTCCCGCTCCTCGCCCTCTTCTTCAACTTCTTTATGCGATCCTACCTTTCGAAGGCTCCTGCCGCCAAGAACGGGGACTCCAAAGCGGCTTCTACTAAGCGCGGCTAAATCTGTCTTGCCGTTGAGCCGCAGTTCACTCTGTACAAGACACCCCATACCTCTGCTCTGTATCATCTCTTCCCATCATTCGTCACGGTCACCATTCCTTCAAGCGACAACGTTCAGGGTCACCTCCTGTAGCAATAAACAGAAATTGTCATCCATCCTCACCATTGATTGGCTTCGCTAGCGCTTGCAACATGTGAGATTGAGTTCCATCAGAGTCCATCATAAGTCATGCTGACTGTGAGTTGTGCGGTGTGTCTGATTCTCGCCTTCCGCCGTGACTGAACTGGGCGACAACCTGACATGTGATTGTGATTTCGCTCCTGTTCCTGCTTCATAGGCGGTGGGGCTGCGCGAGAGTCGACGCGAAACACAAGAAATCAACTTAGCGGTCTTTCACTGGCCAACACGCACCAACTGTGACTCGCTGATCGAATCGAATCATTTCCTTGTCACAGGCTCGTCCCGCTCGGTCTCAAAAGCAACTCATGCAATTTCACACAAAATTTTCGAAAATTGGCCGTTTTATGGGAAAATGCGACAGAAAAGGCAAACAGCGTGCCCGATTTTCGCACAAGGAAGCTTTGCAAACGCGAAAAGGATGGTGAATCGTCCCCTGGCAAACTCCCAGAAGGCCAAAAGCAGCTTTGAGACTGACTCTTGGTGACAGTCAAGCCCGTGACGTGTGCCTGCACCGCCCTCAAGCTGATCACTTGACAATCACAATGCAGCGTCTGCAAAGGCCCACAAGGGAACGATGTCGTCGTATGAAAGCAGCAGATCGAGATACGAAAGCATCACAAGTCAAACATTTTACAAAAATCATTATGAAAATTGAGGTCGAGAAAATCAAATTCTTTGCAAAGAGCATATTTGAGAGCCTGGAACGCGCTTTTAGACGTCAAAAATTATGATTGAAGCAGACGCTGAGACAGACTGGACTTAGAACCGGGTAAAATCTGGCCAGAACGTTCGTGAAAAAGGTGTCGGAATCAGCTGGCTGGTGGACCTTTCTCCTGAAGTACTGATTTGGGTCAAAGCTTCGGTTTGAGATCGTCGTAAAATCAGGCCACAAAAAAAACGAAAAAGCTGCTTCCCCGTGTCGAGACTTGACAGTCATCTCACCGAGGCCAGGTGCGAACATTCATTGATCCTCTTTCCGCCAGTTGCCACGACTTGCTCGTGTATGAAGAGGTTGGCTGTGATCGGCCGTGATCACGTCGAGCCCCCATAGGTCGTTGCTACGACCTGAGAGTGATCGATCCACTTGCGTAGGGGGCCACGGCTCTGAGACCTCACGCTCCTCAGACTCGGGCACATAGACTCACGCTTGTGCGAGCGTTGTGCAAGGATCCAATCTCGGACGGCGCGACAGTGCCGTGACTCCCGCTCCTGCGATCACTCATGGCACACACACCAGACTTTGTCAACCTCTCAGCTTGTGATACAAACGGACAGCGAGTGAAGCTTAAGACTTGATTGAGAAACTTCCTTCAGTGACAAAAGAATCGGCCGCCTCGCCCTTCAGCTGGGCAAGATGTTAGCAATGGACCTCCAAAAGTCGCACCTTCGGCCTCGACCGCCTTCCCAAGTGTAAGCGTTGACCTGGGAGAAGTCGTTCATGAGACTGGGGCCGGTCAAGATGGTAACGTCGGCGCCGAGGTCGGGCATCTTGGAAGGAGTGCCGCCGGTCTGGTTGAGGTTGATCTGGTAGGGCGTGGTAGCCGAGTACTGGGGCCAGTTCTCAGCGGGGTTGGGCTTGTTGTCGGACGAGTTGTTGTTGGAGCCGTAGACAAGAGAAGCCGAGATGGACGGGTTGTCCTTGGTGACAAAGTTGCCATAGATGTTCATGAAGGCCTTGACAAAGTCAGGGGAGGTGACGTTGGTGCCAGGACCAAAGTAGCCGACGACATCATTGCCATGAAGCGCAGGAATGACACTGTACTGGTAGCGGTAGGAAGAGCGACCGGATCCAGCGTAGGCTTCCGACATCCAGTAGCTTGGGCAGACGAAAGTGAGCTCTCCGTAGATGTTGTCGGCTCTCGCCTGTTGACCGTGGGCGACGGGCGAGACGCTGTTGGCATCGGGCATTTCGACACCGTTGGTAGCATAGTCGATGGTGACATTGGTGTCGACGGGGTACTGGAGCAGGATCCTGTCGATGTCCTCTGGCGTGGTAAGTGGGAGCAAAGCGGACAGCCAGGCCCTGACCTTCTTCTCGGTGTCCATGTTTCGCATGACAAAGAGACCACCCTCGGCACCATTGTTGCCGACGAGCAGACGCTTACCGTTGACCTTTCTTTCATTGTACTGCTGCGAAGGAGTGTTCAAGATGTAAGTGCCATCGGTGACGGGCAGGAAAGGCCAAGTACCGTAGAAGCTGCTGGCGGCGACCTTGACGCTGGCTTGCTGAAGCGTGTTAGCATCTTGCTTAACGAGACACTGGAAGATGCTGGTGTAAGTGTTGCCGTAAGCCGTGCCGTTGAAGCAGCCAGCCTGAGCAGCAAAGGCGTAGTAAGACTGCGAAGGCTCAAAGTCCTTGTACCCGTACTGGAAGGGAAGGTAAGGACTGGCAGCGATGACATTCTTGAAGAGAGAAGTGCCGAGAGTACCGCCCTGAGCCAGCGAGTGAATCATGACGGAACCACCGCCAGCGGATTCGCCAGCAATGGTGACGTTGCGCGGATCACCACCGAACTGGGAGATGTAAGCTTGAACCCATTGCATAGCAAAGTGCTGATCCAAGATACCGGCGTTGACGACACCATGGCGGCTGAGCTCATCGGAAGCAAGGAAGCCGAAAGCGCCAAGACGGTACTGAATAGCGACACCAACAAAGTCATTGTTGTTCGAGTTGATGAGCTCGGTAAAGTCGTACTGACCATTCCCTGCGCCGTATCCACCGCCGTGGATCCAGAACATGACGGGCAGGCCACTAGCGTTCTGGGGAGCGAAGACGTTGAGGAAGAGACAGTCCTCATCGTCGCCTTCGTACTGAGCGCTTGTCTGAAACTGCGGGTTGCCGAAAGGGTTTTGAGGACACTGAGAGCCGTACTGGCTAGCATCGGTGACGTTGCTGCGGTTGAGCAAAGGAGGCTGAGGAGCTTGCCATCGAAGATCGGCGGTAGGAGGGGCGGCAAAGCGAATGCCTTTCCAGGACTTGATGTTGGTGGTCGAGTTGAAGGTGCCCTTGTACCGAGAGTAGCCGAGATCGACGGTGAGGCCATCATCATTGCTAGCAACCTGGCTGTCACGCTTGGTGAGAAGGTCAGCGAAGGGTTGGGCGGTAATGGGAGAGGCAGAGGTAGGGACGGAGGTAATCAAGGCAAGAGCCAAGATGAGGCTGCTGTAGAGCAGCATGGCGGACTTGATCATGATGTACCCCGAGTGAAGAAGAAGAGACCACTAGTTGATGGGCAGACATGATCTTGATGAGGTCGAGATGGTGATACTTTATATATGTCCTGTTGAACCAAGAAGAATGTGACCGGCGACGTAGGGTCTCGTGTCAAGCTTAAGCGAGAATGGGGTTCGACCCTGGAAGAGGCGAGACCAGTGCCGATTCGCCGAAAGAGTTCCGCCGGGTGCCGGAAAGAGGAAAGGCTAATGCTTTGTGAAGCGAATGAAGCCATGATTGTTGCGGGTCAGATGAGCCAAAAGTCAGAGACTCTCGGATACAAAGCGATCGGCGGTTGTTGATAGTTTGCTAATCGCAGCAACATCCGCCTCCGCACGGAGCTGATCACAATCACCTATCCCGGCGGATCTTGTTGCGCGATTGTTTTCCGGAAAACGTCGCACGGACGCCTTGCGACAAAGGGCTTTCTGTACGGCGTTGTCTTCCGCGAAGAAGATGTGACTCTTGACCGGTGACCTTTGGAAGACTCTCTCTCTTGTTGAGTGTGGAGAAACGAAAAAGTATTAGCCGAAGCCATCATGCGAAGGAAGACAGAGCGTCAAGTCTTGCTTAGCCGAGGTCAAGGCACAGCGGTGTCTGCAATAACCGCGTGGGGTTGTGCGGGGATGTGGAACGGCAATCTCTGTTCGTGGTCGAGCTAAGGACAGACCGGCAATGCAAGCACGAGCGCTTTCGAGGATGGAGGGAGATGCTGATCCGAGCATGTCTTGTGTACTCGAGATAGATATATACTGTATGAATGTGTGGACGAAGCTGTCGAATAAAGCGCAAATTGGAACTCAGCCCCATTGTGATAATAGACAGGGTGCAACAATCTGCGCCACAAACGTGACAGTCACAGAGTGTGATGGAGGTGGGAGAATTGTGACTTCAGAGAGGGAGACTGGGGTGACGACTGCGCAGTCCACACAACTCAGCAACGCATTTGAGCGTGCTGCTGTGCGAAAGCGGAAGAGTTGTCCGCTACCATCACACCCACTCTCAGTACTCTCTTTGCCGTTGATATGCATCGAGCAACCATGTCGGCTCCTGACTCATCGGCAAGCGTGGGAAAGTGGTCCAAACTGGTCAAACTTTCCATTTTTCTCAAGAAGAAGGACGGAATGACCGATGATCAGTTCTCGCATTACTACGCTCAAATTCATGCGGCATTGGCCAGTCCGATCTTGCTGAGACACAACTGCATCTCGTATACTCAGGTGCGTCTGCCTCTTCCTGCCTCTTCTCTCCTCTTCTCTTAACGAGACAGCTGCCAACCGAGACCCACTTGCCCCTCTTCCTTTCGGCAACAGCATCACTGCATGAATGCAAAGGCAAAAGATCCCATCGTCTCCGTCTTTGGCCCACAGGTGCTCGACCCTTCAAACCCTTTGCAGATCATGCCCTACGACGCTTGCTCCTCTTTCGCCTTTGCCCATCTCAAAGACGCTCAGAGCTTTTTCCAAGATCCACAGACACAAGCCATCCTAGGCTCAGATTCGGCCAACTTTGCCAATCCTGCCACCATGCAGGTCGCCATCGGAGACGAGCTCGTTGTCATTCACAATCCAAAGCCTCACCACAAGTAAAGGGATTATGCTGCTGTAGCAACGCACCGCAATGATATCATTTCCCATCACAGGTGATCAAATGGATACGAAGACCCAAGCCATTCGTCGATCGATAGCGCTCCCGACAGAATTCCATCCAGCGTCGGGAACAGCGTCTGATCGCCTTGCCAGTCGCTCTCGTTCGACGTCACAGTGCCATCCCCAACAGAAAGCGCCTCCAATGGCTTGCCTGTTCCATCCGCCGTCATGCCCGAGAAGTTGTTGGCATCCAGCCAGCTGTAGGCCCCGTCCATCCCCGGCATCATATTCGGCACACCGTTTGCGTTTGCATTGCCATTCGCAGCTCGCGGCTTCCCATCGCCGCCCGCAGACGATGCGGTCGATTCGCGCGTCTGCCGCGCAGATTCACCCGCTTCCAGTCGACGCTTGGCCTTGTGCGCTCCATTCGGCCCTTCGTCCATATCGCGTTTGCGCTTGGCCCTCGAGGTGCTGCTGAAGACCCTCTGCAGCACATCCAGAAACACGTCCTTGGTCCCGCTCGTGTCCAGCCTCTCTTCTGCGATCCTCTCCAGTCCACCCAACCGAGCAAATGCTTCACGGATCTTGTTCTCGGCGCTGAGCAGTTCTTTGAGGATGCGTCGCGAGTTGCGCGCAGCTTCGCTTCCAGGTCCTGCTTTCGACAGCAACGACACCGCCGTCGACAAGCTCGCTCGCACCGAAGTGGCGTCCAAATCGTGTTGCCTCGCACAGCAGAGCTCCATGACCAACGCCATAGCTGCACCCAGCAGGTAGAAGGTTACCAGCCAGAACTTGTGAATCACGCTGTCCTGTTGGAGCGACAGGATGCGAATGATGCAGCTGGCCGAAGAGAGGCAGGCTTTGCGTGCAAACCTCCACTCATCATCGGTGAAGCCCGAGAGTTGATGGACGCGATGCAAGCGCAGAATACGGTTGAGGTACATGAGCTCGAGCATGACCGATTCCATCGCCTGATCCGGCTTGTCAAATGCGCGGTCGGGCGAGTAGCGCAAACAAGCAGGCGTCGAATCATGCACCTCGTTGAGTTTGCTAACGAAGCGGTGAATCTGGGCTCGGGAGAGTTTAGGACGCTCGTTGGAGACGTCGACGATCTCGCGGTAGATGGTGACGTAGCGCATGCGCATGGTGATGGCCGATGAATGGGTATAGACGTCCGGAGAGTGGAGCGTTAGGCTGTCCTTGTGGATCTCGACGTTGGCGGGCAAGTTGGTGCGGTTTTGCAAAGGATGAACCGAGTAGACGCCAAAGTGAGCGACGGCATGCGACCAGTCGAGCCATGTCAAGTTCCACCAGATGCGTCGACCAAGCTCGCGACGCGCTTCGTTCCTCATGCTGCCAGCTGGCTTGTGGGAAGCGCCTCCGTGATCCAAGCGTGCGAGACCAATGTTCTGAGCGACCTTGATTGCTGAACCCAAAAGAGCCCACTGACCGTCTGCCTGCTCTTTGCGATTGTGCTGATAGACGCCGAGAAGACAGATGCAGGCAAGGTGCTCGAGTTGCTGTGATTGGAGAAAGTTGGACGACCACAGCAGTTGTTGGCTTCCAGTGCAGAGGGTGTCGGCCAAGCGCGAAGCTTCCTTTTTCGAAATGCCCACCTTTTCGAGCAACGCAGCGTCGGAGAAGTGAAGGGCGAGAGCGATGACGACAAAGTAGCAGCAGACCATGGCGCTCGATACCGGGAAAGCGGCGATCTGCTCTGGCTGCATTTTGGAGAGGAGCAAGAACTCGGTCGAGCTCTCGGGAGGCAGGACACGAGTGGTCCAATCGACTTGAGTAAAGTAGAAATCGAGCAAGATGGCGCTGTTGGGTGGAAGAAATTGTGCAAAGCGGAAGGCGACATCGGCGGAAGAGTCTGCAGAGCGTTGATCGAGCATCTGCTCCTCGTCTGTTTCGGGATCCTTGGGTTCTCCGTCGGCGTTTGTGCCCACAGCTCCGAATGGAAGACTCTTGAGCTTGAGTTTGCGACCCATTGCAGCGTCTTCGAAGAGATCTTGGATGTCCTGGCCGATTGGCAGCTCCTGTTTGGACTGCACCCGATCCAGGCTTGCGAGGGGATCTTCTTCGATGCCGGCTGATATTGAGGTGGAAGCGAATCGAGCGTCACCATTTTGGTTTCCGTTTTGCAAGACATAGCGTTCCATACGATCCATGCGAGCTTCTAGACGATAAAGGCGTTCTGCTTCCAAGCCAATGAAGCGTTCGGGAGCAAATGGGGATTCGTGGAGATCCGGCTTTGATGAAGAGGAAGAAGATGAAGCAGCGGCAGCAGCAGCACCGCTCGGAAGACCCGAATGACTTGAACCAGCGGCTTGAGAGTCGGAGAAAGAAGGGCGATGCAGATGCTGAGGTGCAGTCTCGCGCGTTGGAGATGTGGATCCTCCGAATGAGGTGGTTGTGATCGAGGCAATGGTTTGTTGTACTTGCGTGCAAGAGGCAGCATCGCCGCGGATGACACACGGCGAGCAAGGGTACTTTTTGTCACATCTTGTCTTGCGCTTGCGACATTGAAGACAGCTGAGATTCTTGACGCTGCTGTTGCTGCTGCTGCCGGTCAGGGGATTGGATGGACCGGCTGTGGATTGATTTGTGAGAGCGGTTGGCGAGACGTTTCCATTTTGAGTATTTCCGGATGATGTGGTCATGGTGAAGCGGAGGGTGGTCAATGTATATTAGAGGGACACAATAAGCTAAGCAAACGGTGCAGATGACGAGCTGCGGGTATGGAGAGTCGATGACGAAGAAGATATGCAGGGTTGCGCACGTTTCGCAGGGTATGCAGCGTTGAGTGAGATGGTGGGAGTGTCTGGGAGGATCGTGCTTAGGCAAGCAAGTCGGCGACCAATTGGGATTGACCGCGTATGGTGGCCGAAGGGGATTGGATGGTGGTGGGTTATATAGACGGAAACTGAGCGCGGGCGGGTTTTGAAGCTTATCGGCAGTGTTGACAGTGTGACTCTGTGACAAATCGACTGAGCCTTGATTGGGTGGCGGTGACGAGAAGAGTGTGACGAGAGAAGAGTGCAGTGCAGATGCATGTGCGTGGGGCGGCAAGTGTGGTTGTGATTTTTGCGGGGAAGCTTTCTTCTCGTCCCATTCGCTGTTTCGGCAGTGCCGATAAGACAGAAGGGAAAGCGATTTGGACAGCCGCAGCGAGCAAGGAGAAGAACAAGAAAGCATGGTCACCTGAGTCATTTCTGCTTTTCCGGCCACCAAGAATGTTTCGGGTTGACATCCGAAAGGGACCAATCCAAAGGAATGCACCTCGGCAAATCCGGCACCCACACTGGGCTAGTGCGCTTGAAATTCATTCAGAAAACGCTGCAGCTGATAAGCATTTCTTTTCCTTTTCAGATCTGATGGAATGCTTGTACAACGATTGAGATGGAATCACATCTATGACAATTGCACCTTGAATCGAGTCTGTGAGCTGTAGGTTGACGGCATCGAGCGCCACAAGTGCAAGCTGTCTATCATCCAGAAGAATCGCATGCTAAATTGAGTGGGGTAAGTTCAAGACAGCCAGCGCGAGGCGTCCACGCATCCTTCCAGCCAAAAAAGATAATTCAGGCCGGACTAGATTCGCGGACCCGCGGACTCGACCCATCCCGCTCGCCTCGCCTGCTTGGCGCGCGACACCTCTCACAGCAGCTGCACGCGCTGTCCACTTTGGCCAAGCCCCGCGGGTCCACAGTGCGGTATCAAGCTCGAGTCCTTGCTGCTATGGTTTGAATGTGACACGACGCTCGAAACACAAGTCAACCCGGCTTGCTTCGATGCTCGATTTGGCGCTGTTAACCGTGAATGCCCTATCAGCCAGCCAGCCAGCCAGCCAGCCAGCCAGCCAGCCATTGTCGTCGGACTCCACCGATGGGCAAGCCGCGCTGGTCTGCTGATCCCACGTCCATCACTCTGACTTCCCCGCGTTTAGACTTTGGCTTGACGACCCGCTCTCTGCAAAGTCACACTCTGTGACCGCTTGATTCTCCGCTCAAGGGTCCTTGCCCCTTCGGATCCTGTCCGTGGCCCATGTGCTTTCTGTGGGCGTCTCCCTTCTTCCCTTCAGCAGCTCTTCCTCTATGCAGTCACTCGATGCTGACTGTGGCTCACAGTCGCACATTCCGATACTAGTTGTCACAAGATTATAAAGTCACAACGCTCAGTCGCTCTCTCCAATCGGCACTGCCATCGCCATCGCCTTCGCCATCCTTATCTCTTCACACCATAGCGACTCATACCAACACCACAATGTCTGAATCGTCTTCGTTCAAGCAGCTCAACGTCGCCATCCTTGGTGGAGGTATCGGTGGTTTCGCTACCGCCCTTGCTCTTCGTCGTGCAGGTCACAAGTGCACCGTCTACGAACGACGTGGTTTCGACGTCGAGGTCGGTGCCTCCATCTCGTGTGCTGCCAACGGTACCCAATGGCTCCACGACTGGGAGGTCGACGTTGCTTCCGGTCGTCCCGTCATCCTCATGGAGTTGACCATGCGTGACTGGGAGACTGGCGAGATCCTCAACCAGTACCATCTCGAAGACTACGAAAAGACTTGGGGCAACGTATACAACATGTTCCACCGTCAAGATATGCACAAGATGCTCATGGACACCGCCACTTCCACCGAAGGCAAGGGTACACCCGTCGAAATCGTCATGGACCACATCGCAGAGGACGTCGACACCGAGTCGGGCGTCATCTCCTTCCGCAACGGTAACAAGGTCACCGCTGACCTCATCGTCGGCTCCGATGGTATTCGATCCAAGGCTCGTGTCGCGATTGGTGTTACTCCCGATGTCAAGTCCGCTCCTCAGACCTGCTACCGATGCAACGTCTCCAAAGAGGAAGTCGAGCGTCTCGGTCTCACTTGGGCTGCTGATCCTGCCATCCAGTTCTGGGGCGGTTACCCCAAGAAGGATCTCAACCAGTACTACAAGATCGTCATGAGCCCATGTGCTGGCGGTGACATCGTCTCCTTCTACTGCTTCATGCCTACCGAGCTCACAAAGCACCAGTCGGAAGGCTTCGTTTTCGAGGAGGTTCCTCCAGAGGAGATTTTGGCCGGTGATTACTCCAAGCTCGACCCTCTTTGCGTCAAGCTCATCCAGAACTCGGTCGAGCGCAAGCCTTGGCGATTGTACGTTCACCAGCCCTACTCGCACTGGTACAAGAAGCAGACTTGCATCTTGGGTGATGCTGCTCACCCAATGATGCCCCACCAGTCCCAAGGTGCTTGCCAGGCTATCGAGGACGCTGCCGCCCTCGGTATCATCTTCTCCAAAGAATACAACTTTACCAACAACATCGAGGCCGGTCTCAAGCTCTACCAGGACATCCGCAAGCCACGTGCCACCCGTGTTCAGCAGGCATCCACCGCTGCTCTCGAGAACCTCAACGAGCGTATCGGCTTCTCTTCCCTCAGCGCTCCCGATGCCGCTCTCGCTGCCAAGGAGAACAAGTTGACCGTCAACGAGATGAACACCTACGACATGAAGAAGCACATTCGCGAGACCGTATACCCAGGGTCCAAGTCCAGCAGCACATCCAACGGCTCAGCAGCAGCGAGTGGTGTCCTTCCAACAAGCTCGACAGCCATTGCCGCTGATGCATGAAGATCTTGAACATTATTTCCACTTGTAACTACACTCTCTCATACGAAAACGATTCCTCATATCGCCTCGCTATAGATTGATCAGCGTGATAGTGACAAGGAAGAATCCGATCCTATCGACTCCACGAGCATGACACATCCGAGCGCGGACCGACATTCCCGATAACTTCGCATGGCCTGCTTGCATGGTTCCTGAGTCCTCGACTAACTACAGCGAGATTGCGTTTTGTGCTGCCCACTTTGATCTCCCTTCGTACAGCAAAAGATGATATTTGAGCGGAAGACGCCATGCCGACCTCTCGACCATGCAGGTGGGGGTCAAGGTTGCTATCGATGGGTGGCCATCGGGTGGGTGTATGCAACCATTGCTTAGCGTCGGTCAACTATGCGATCTGATGATTATCTCTT
The DNA here is from genome assembly GCA_001748505.1 of Sporisorium iseilematis-ciliati. Lineage (NCBI taxonomy): Eukaryota > Fungi > Basidiomycota > Ustilaginomycetes > Ustilaginales > Ustilaginaceae > Sporisorium > Sporisorium iseilematis-ciliati. The sequence goes on along the minus strand of MJEU01000120.1, from coordinate 15,706 downwards.
CGCACTTTTCGCCGTTCACGCAGCCATCTTGTGAACCTCTGTCGCCTATCATGCATGAATTTGTGTCTTTTTTAGCTTCTTTTTCGTAGAAGCAGCAGAAAAAACTGTCACGCCATTTATCGCGCATATCGTTTCATCAGGTGCCAATCAGCGTTGTACCATTAGATCAACGGGCAGCGGGGCTTCGTTTTTGACATGCAGAATCGTTGCTTAAGCGAGTGGATTCGGGATGATGTCTTCCGCAAGCCTCGGGCTGGCTTGCCGCCGCCGCAGATGGCGGTACGATAGGGGAAGGAGAGACGCCACATGCCGCCCCGTCGGTCCGTTTTTTGAAGAGTGCACCGACAGCTGACCCCTTTGATTGGGTGTAGTGTTTCGTGCCACATGTGTGTGGTGGCTTGAAGGGATGGTGTGATGCTTGCAGACTCTCTCTCACTGCGCCTCGCTCAATAAATGAAAGGACAAGGTTTCGCACCGATCAACGACTGGAGTCGATGCTCGATTGGGAAGTTGAGAGAGGCGAGCTTCGAGCCTGCAGGCGAGTACGCGATAGAATGGTGCCATCTCGTGGGTCGTTCCTGAGCTAAAGTGGACGCTAGCGAGCGCTCCGTCAGATGGTCAGCTGGGACACGGATCCTTTGGACGAGACGTATAAGAAGTAGGAGGTCCAAGATGTTCCAACTCCCACCAAGTCATCCTTCCTTCACCCAACCCAAGCACCTCTTTCCAGCATGTCTTCAGCCGTGTCACCGCCGGCTACAGCTGCGGCTACGAGCGCTCAAACCCCAACAGACGAGCTCTCCCAACTCCCTATCCTCGACTCCTCTGCCAATCCTACCACCCCGCCGTCCGAAAAAGCCTCCACCCCATCTCTCGACGAAAAGACCAACTCGGAAAAGGTCTCGTCCCCACACTACGTAGAAGCCGACGGCGTCGTCGACCCCGAACGCGCCTCCACCACCTCCTCCGAACACGTCATCCGCAACGGCCGCGACGTATCCGACTACCTCATCAGCGATCGCGACGATGGAGACGCCTGTTTTACGTTTCGCTCCATCACTCTTGGACTGGTTGGATCCGCTTTTCAGGCTGTCTTGACGCAGATCTACCGCTTCAAACCGACTGAAGTCACGATTGGAGGGACGTTCTTGGCGATCATCATCTACATTTTGGGTGCAGCGTGGGCGAAAGCTTTACCTACGAGGAAGAGCTTAGTCGCGAGATTTGGGGGACGAGTGCCAGAGTGGTTGTTGGTGGTGGTGCATTTCATCAATCCAGGACCGTTTGGGTTGAAAGAGCATGCAATTGCGGCCATTACCGCTTCGTCTGCGTCCAACGGTGCACACTCGAGCGATGTTTTCGGAACGCAGAAGCTGTTTTATCCGGAGATCAAGGTGACCAACACGACTGCGATTCTTTCGGTTCTCAGCATTGGGTTGTTTGGATACGGTCTTGCGGGTATCTTCAGACCGATCATTGTGTACCCGGCCGAAATGGTGTATTGGGGGACACTGCCACTCGTGGACATGTTCCAGGCGTTCCACTGGGAGCAGAGTTTCAGCACCAAGAGGGTGAAAGCCTTCTGGTATAGCTTCGTTGGTATGGGGCTGTACGAAGCGTTGCCGGCGTACATCTTCCCTACGCTCAACTCGTTCAGTATTCCATGCTTGGCGGCTAGGAATGCGACTGGAAAACTCGCGCAGACGTTGACCAACGTATTTGGCGGAGCGCAGAGTAACGAAGGTATGGGATTGCTCAGCCTCAGTTTCGACTGGCAGTACATCACCTCGACGCAGCTGTCGCTTCCCTTGATCCAACAGGCGAATAGCTGGATCGGCATGGCGATCTGCTATATCGCTATGGCAGGTATCTACTACAGCAACGTATGGAACGCTAAAAGCTTCCCATTCATGTCGACGAGCATCTTTGCTGATAACGGAAAGAAGTACAACCAGTCGGCTGTCTTTGTCGACGGGATTCTGGATCGGGCGAGACTGGAGCAAGTTGGGTATCCCAATGTCACTGGCACTTACGCTTGGGGAATGCTGATGAGGAACGCGGCTATCGGAGCGTTGGTTACGCACGTCGTTCTGTTCTGGGGTAAAGACGTCGTTCGCTCGATCAAGCAGAGCCGCGACAAATCTCAACCGGATCGACACTGGAAGGCTATGCAAAAGTATCAAGAGGCTCCGCATTGGTGGTATCTCATCCTATTGGCGATCTCCTTCGTTTTCGGTCTGGTGGTAGTGTTGGCGCAAGAAACGACACTACCCTGGTACTCGTACATCGTTTCGTTGGCTCTGGGTACGATCATTGCACCGTTCTCGGGTGTGCTCTATGCACTGCTTGGTAACGGTATCAGCACCAACAATCTGACCAAGATGATCGGCGGTATTGTGTCACCAGGACGACCTCTTGCGAACCTGTACTTTTACGCCTGGTCACACTCGACCATCGCTCAAGTGATCAACCTGTGCAACGATCTCAAGATGGGTCAATACCTCAAGATTCCACCTCGGGCCATGTTCATCTCGCAAACCGTAGGAACGGTGTTCGGTGCGTTCTTGAACTACGCCATTGCTTCGACCATCATCTCGTCGAAATTCGAACTGCTGCACACCAACACGGGCAGTTACGTCTGGTCAGGCGCGTACTATCAGTCGCTCAACATCAGCGCGGTCACGTGGAGTATGGCGAAGTACATGTATGGACCTGGCACGCCGTACTTTATCATCCCCATGGCGGTGCTGCTCGGTATCGCTGCGGTGGTGGTGCATTACGTTTTCACGCTGTTCGTTCCCAAGATTGGCAAGATCTCGACAAAGTCGTTGGTGTTGCCTACGGTGTTCTTGTACTCAGCTTGGCTGACATCAGGCCAGAATTGCGTCATATTGACCACCATCCTGGTCGGTGTCGTGTCGCAAGCTTGGATCCGACCGAGATACCCCAAATGGTTCAAGGAGTACAACTACATCGTGGGAGCAGGTTTCGATGGTGGAAGTCTGCTGATCATTTTCGTTCTCAGCTTTGCCGTATTTGGTGCGGCGGGTAGCGAGAAGCCCTTCCCGACGTGGGCTGGCAATCCGGCTGGCTTTCCAGATTACTGCCCGAATCCGCCGTCTTCCTAGGCAATAATTTCAACTCACGTCTTCTGACGGCTTGACAAAGGATACCGTTCTATCCCAACCGTATGGTGAATGTAGATTGAGACCCCTGGATCAGACCTGTCACTTAATAAATCTTGCAACACGCAGTTGGGCACTATTGGGTGTGGGGTCCCATGGTGCGTTCGTATTGAAACATACAAACACGACAGCGTTCCGTGCAAGCCTCCGTTGACCCCAGACCCTTCGATAAGCCTTCATGACCCTTATGGAGTATGGGCTACAGACGTGCTACTTGAACCTAACAAACTGATGCAATACCGTAAGGGTTGATGTCCAAATGTCACATCCAGCTGTGCGAAATTTTGATCTTAACATGAGGCTACGATTGGAGCGAGCGGGCACACGCCTTTTGAGATCTGGCAGAGTGTTTTTGCATGTTCCGCCAAACGAAGACAGCTGAAGTGAGACAGACGGGTCACACATGTCACAAATGGAAGTACCGAATTGCCGTCATATCGCGAGCCGATTCCGACTCGATGCCAAGGGCTAACAAAACCATCGCCTCGTCGTCACTGTTCCCTTCCTAGCTCATCATGCTCAACAAGCCATTCAGTTACAACCAAAGTCAACGACAGGTCCGCAAGAAGCGCAAGCCGATCGCATGTGCACGCTGTCGACGCTTGAAAAGGCGATGCGACCGAGCAAATCCTTGCTTGTCGTGCAAGTCAGCTGGCAAAGAATGCAGACTGTACGATCAGCCCGAGCCGGTCATCAATACCGCAGAAGATAGCGATGGAGAGCACTCAAGCTCACACTCGAAGAGGGAATCTCTTGACGAGTCATTGCTGCTGGCAATGCTACGAGATCATCAACTGGTTGATGTCCTGCTACGCATCTGGTTCTCCCACCTCGATTTCATGTACGATAGCGCTGTTGAAACACGGCTCCATCATCTCTGGATGCAACGCCAGTTGGAATCGCTGACAGCTTCCTCCCACCTTCGACCGCTTATCTCCATCATCCTGGCTCTCACTTGCCAGCTCGCCCCGGAACGCATTGGATCCGCCATAACCAGTTGCACCACAGCCCGGTGTTCGGCTGATAGACTTGTTACGATGTCGTTCGAATACGCCAAAAGGGCTTCAGATGCGTACTTTGAAGCTTGCGGCTTGTCCTGCAATGTAGATCTAGCCTTGATCGATCACTTGCATGCATCGCTGCTGATCGCAGCGTATCTGAAGAACGCCGACAGGGTAATCGAGTACAGAACCCGACTATCTAGGGACATTGCCTTTATGCAATGCATTCACATCCACACTCTGGGTGATGTACCGCAAGGAGCAACTGGAAGCTGTATTACAGAGATGGCTCGTCGACTGTGGTGGTCCTACTTTCAATACGACCGCTTCTACTGGTTGATGGATCAGTCCTTTCCCTTTCAGGTGAGGAGGGGCCACTGCGACATTTCCTTTCTAGATGACACGGGGCTACAGCACCACATTTTCTGTCAGGCAGCAGACGCTGACTCGGCCTCGACGCTACCCATCTTCAAGCTTGGCCGGAACCATGGTGCACGGGCGCAAGGTGCAGGCGAATTGTGCCTGTCGAAATTCAGCAGCAACATGATCTGCATTGCACTCGCTGCCGAGCATGTCTCGGATCGCATGGCAGACCTTGCTCTCCTGGCAGCTCCTTCGGGTCCTTCGGGAACGCATTCAAGAGAAGAAATGCAACTGGAATCTGCAATTGACAAGACGATCGCAGAATTCAACTCGCTCTTTCTGGTCCTTGAGCGACAACAGTCGTCGTTACTTTATACGGCAGATCGTTCTGTGAGCCAGATACGACAGGACCAGGTTGCGAGCATTACCCTGGATACGCTTCGCTACAAAGCCTGCTCTGCTTTAGCAAGCTCTGCATCCCGTCTTTCAGTTAACGTCAAAAAAAGGCTCTGCCTCGTCAGAGCTCAAGCCACAGCTACGTTGGTTCAAAGAGCGCTCGAACTGACAGCGGGTCTGAGCCCATCAGAACTTCGATGGGCTTTTTTCATCAACTACATTGGACAAAGCACCGCAGACTTGGCTCGTCTCATTCTCGAGCCATTGTTACAGCAGGCCATCTCACATTGCTGGGTGGGCCTACTTGTTAGGAGCCGAAACTTCCTATGCCTGATCGCCCATCAGAACAAAGATCATCTGCCAAGAAGGGTGGCTCAGGAGGTTTGCTTGGATACGGCAAAGATCTTTAGTGGCGTCGACGAATCGTTGGAAGCGGAACTGAGTGACATTCACAAGACAAAGATTGACTCAGTCAGTGCGGAACAAATCTGGCAAGGCGTATACCAACTTCGGCAGGAGAAGGGTTTCGGTCTTCCGGACAGCTCAGAGGCAACGAACAACGACCTTATCATTTTGTCAGATGAGCACGAATTGCTTCAACAGATCATATCTCTAGAGGCATTGGAGGACTTATTCGCGATATCAGCCTAAACGGAGGAACACAAGCGTTCAAACAATACTCATAGACGAAAGCTTTAATTTCGAGTGTGTGATTTTGTGCGCGTGACGTTGCGTCCGTCCAGAAAAGCGGGTCACCGGGCCGAAATGTCTTGCCGAGGGACAGTGTTGGCACAGACATGTGATCACAGAGACTCCCTTGACCCGTAAAGTCGTCGTGTAACTTTAGACACGGGCACCAGGGGGGTGGTACAGCACCCAAAGGGGTGGAGGCGGAGAAAAATGCCGCAAAAGCGGAGAAAAATGCCTCTAAAGCGGAGAACTATATACTATCAGCGGAGAAATTAGGTCGTTGTCTCCGGTGGAGGTGGCGTGCTCTCTTCTGTCCATTCAGTACGTACATGTGTGTGCTATTGCACTCTGACGGAGCCACTACACAATTCAAGACCGTAGGACTTGAACGGTGCTCCACTTTGTCGCTGGCAGACGCCACGGACGAACTGTGCGAACGTCTCCTTTCAAACTCATCTCTGCTTCAGCCCCCTCCCCCCCCCTCGAACGAGCGCTGTCAGACGCGCGGGCTTCTTTACGGTCGTGCCGTTTCACTGCAGTTGAGACATGGTGGATGCCGACCGCTATTCTGCACTGTCCTCGTGTACGGGCCATTCCGAAGATTGGTGCATCTCTGACAACATATAATGACACAGGTCGTATTCTTTTGACGAGAAACGGACACAAGGCTCAACACTTTAGTGACCTCCTCAATCAGCTGCCAGCAGACTCTCACTCTCGCCTTCGTCATCATGTCCTCTTCCATCGATAACAAGGTAGTCATCATCACGGGCGGCGCCCTCGGCACTGCAACAGCTCGCCTGCTCTCCTCTGCTGGCGCCAAGATCGCCTTCATCTATCATTCCAACGCTGCTGCCGCCGACAAAGCATTGGCCTCATTCGCTGGACAAGGACACAAGTCGTACGCCGCTGATTTGCGCTCCGAAGGAGCGATCGAAAAGGTTTTCAAGACCGTCAAGGCCGACTTTGGCAAGATTGACATTGCCATCAACAATGTCGGTAAAGTTCTCAAGCGGCCCATCGTCGATCTCACGTGAGTACACGCGCTTCGCCTATTTAGAGATATAAAGATAGGGTGCTGACCGGAAGTACTGCTGAAAGATACTAGTGAGAGCGACTTTGACATCATGTTCGACCTGAATGCCAAGTGCGCCTTCTTCTTCATCAAGCACGCTGCGATCAACCTCGAGAATGGCGGCAAGATCGTTTCAACGGTGACATCGCTTTTGGCTGCGTTCACGGGCAACTACGCTCTATATGCTGGTGCCAAGGCGCCCGTCGAACACTTCACTCGTGCTGCGTAAGTTGCATTCGCCTCTCCTCTGCCGCCCTTGCAATCATGAAATTCGGCACTAATCTACAGGCGCGTTTTCATTCGGCATACAACAGCGCCAAGGAGCTCCAGCCTCGCCGTATTAGTGTCAATGCGATCGCTCCGGGGCCGATGGACACTCCTTTTTTCTATCCACAGGAGGAAGATGCAGCGGTCGCGTTCCACAAATCTCAGGCGCTCGACGGAAGGCTGACGGATGTAGAGGACATCGCGCCTATCATCAAGCATCTCGTATCTGATGGCAACTGGGTAAGTCAAGTGTACGGCAAGCCAGGTGAGACAGATCCAGCATCGAATGCCGACAAGCTGACTTTGCTCACCCAATCGCACAGATCACCGGCCAGACGATCTTCGCAAACGGAGGATACACTACTCGCTAACCTACAAGGCCACCTATTTATGCTTGCAATAAGCACACTAGATCAGCTCCATGTACCTCTCCATCTCCCAATTGGTGACCGTCTGATTGAACAGCTTGACCTCATGCAATCGTGTGCCTCCAAAGTGATTTACCAACGTATCACCTAAGACTTTCCTCGCCAGACTATCTCTGGCCATAAACTTTTCAGTGGCAGCTTCCAACGATGTCGGCAAGAAGACCAGATCCTGATCCTTCTTGGTCGGATCCATAGGAGCAAACGGCAATGAGAGCTTGTTCTTGATGCCATACAGCCCCAAAGCGAACACGGCAGCGAAAGCGTATTGCGAGTTGAGATCGGCACCGGGAACACGCACCTCGAACCTGGTGCCGTAGTCGGGGACGTCTGGTGGACCCAAAATACGCACCGAGGCTAACCTCGAGTCGTAACCGTAAGAGCAGATGTTGGGCGCCCAGAAGGCTTCACCGTTGGTCAAGCGCTTGTACGAGTTGATGGTGGGACACAGCATTGGCATGATGTCCGGTAGACCTGTCATTACTCCTGCAAGGAAATGCTCGGCGATTTGGGAAATGTACCTGACGTCGTCGTATTTTGCATCTGCTCTTCCGCCTGCTTTGATCTCTTCTTGGCTGAGCGCGAAAACGTTTCTCCCCGTAGAAGGATCTCTAAGCGAAACATGGATGTGACCGGAACAACCTGCCAAGTTCGCCCACGGCTTAGCCATAAAGGTAGGGATGATGCCGTGCTTGATACCGATCGACTTGGCGAGGAGCTTGTAGAGGACAGCCATGTCTGCCATTGAGGTCACCTCGGTGTATGCTAGAGCGGTTTCGTAGACTCCTGGCCCTGTTTCCGTGTGATGCCCTTCGATTTCGATTCCGAAAGCTTGGGCTGCGTCGAACAGTTCGAGGAAGTAGTCCTTGTTGAGGGTTGTGCGGAGCATCGAGTAGCCGTGGTTGCCTGGTGTCAAAGGTGTCAAATTGACAAATGCTTTTTTATCAACAGATTGGGCGGTCTCTGCGAACTGAAAGTACTCGAATTCTGCACCTGCCATACAGAGGAGGCCTAGGTCGGAGTCCGCTCTAGCAGTGATGGAGCGCAGCAAATTTCGAGGACACACATCAAGCGGTGTGCCGTCAGCGTTAAAGAATCGGATGAGGAAGAAGGGCAGGTTGTCTTCCCACGGGATGCGACGGTAGGTGTCGAGATCGATCTTGGCCGAGAGGTCGCGATATCCGTTTGCTTTGTTGCTGACGAGCAGTTCGGTAGGATAGACTTGATCGTGCATGTCCCATCCGAAGATGACTGAACAGAAACCGAAATCTGAATCGGGTTTGGCTGCAGAGAGGAACTTCTTTTTGGAGACGTACTTGCCTCGAACGATGCCGTCGACGTCGAGGCCGGCTACTTTGACCTTGTTGTCGTTCTTGAGGAGCTCCTCGAGATCGGAGTAGGTGATTTTGGGTTTCGACATGGCTGGCGGCGAGAGCAGGGATGGTGATGGTGAATGTAGAGAAGCAACGAGAGCTGAGTCGAGCAATGATAAGCTCGTTTGAATGCGCACAGTGCCACAATCACACTCGTGACAAAGTCGGAAGCTGAATGTTCGGCAGTCCCGAAAGGCAACCACAGGGTTCGCAGCCTCGTGACCGGTGAGAATGGCCCGAGCACCGTTGTCTGTTTTCTGATTCTGCCGAGGCACAACTCGAGGCAAGCCTGAGTCTTATCTTTTCCCAAGAAGAAATCACACACGCACACGCACGCTGCATGCGAGAAGCGGAATTGCCGCAACACGCCTCCACCTCTCACAAATCACAAATCACCGCCACTGTGACTTGTGACTGTTTGGGAATCTTCTCGTTCTCTTGACACCATCACATCCGAATCATCCGACTCACTCTCTCACCAAAATGTCATCGACTCAAACTACGATTGCGCCATTCGACCAGAGCGTCGTCTGCAAGAAGCAGCTTCTATCCGAGGCTGAGCTCAGTTCGGCCATCGATGCTGCTGTCAAAGCTCAAAAGTCGTGGGCCAAAGTGCCAGTCGAGGATCGAGTTGGCATCATCACCAAATGGATGGGAATCCTCGATGCCGAGAAGGAAGAGCTTGGAAAGGAGCTCTCGGTTCAGATGGGTCGACCTGTAGGACAGTGCGCGGGCGAGATCAAGGGCGCACTCCAACGATGCCGTTACCTGTGCAAAGTGGCAAAAGATGCTCTCGCAGACTCGCCTCGCACGGATACCGAGACACCCAATCTCAAGCTGGCTATTCGGCGGGACCCATTTGGCGTGGTTGCGATCGTCACACCATGGAAGTGAGTATTCTCCGTTCACATCGATACTGTCTCAGCTATTGACCACGACCACATTCTTGCTTTTTTGTGCATCGCAGCTACCCGTATCTCACCACCGTCAACGGTCTCATCACTGCATTGCTCGCCGGTAACGCTGTCATCCTCAAGCCATCGCCACAGACACCCTTGACCGCCGAGAGCTTCCAGCGCACCCTCGAGGCAGCCGGTCTGCCCAAGGATCTGCTCCAGATTGCACACCTCGACTTCGAAACCACCGCCAAGTTGGCTGCAGACGAACGCATCAAGTTCCTCATCTTCACAGGCTCGGTCGCTGGTGGCAAAGCGCTTGCCAAGGCTGCAGCAGACGGTCCTGGATTCAAGGGTGTTGGTCTTGAGCTGGGCGGAAAGGATCCTGCTTACGTCCGTCACGATGCCGACATCAAGTGGGCTGCCGAAGAGTTGGTGGACGGTGCCATGTTCAACTCAGGTCAGTCGTGCTGCTCCGTCGAGCGCATCTACGTGCACGCCTCGGTGTTCGACGAGTTTGTTAAAGAGTTCGTCGAGGTTGCCAAGGCTTACAAGCTGGGCGACCCGAGCCAGCCCGGTACATCGCTCGGACCCGTAGTCAGCTTGGCATCTGCTGAACGTATTCGCAAGCAGATCGACGATGCACTCAGCAAGGGAGCCAAGAACCTCATTCCAAGCGATCTCTTCGCTGAGGCCAAAGCAGGAACTGCGCTCGTTGCACCCACTGTTCTCGTCAACGTCAACCACACGATGGAGATCATGACCGAAGAGACGTTTGGACCTGCCATCGGTATTCAGAAGGTCGAATCGGACGAAGAAGCACTCAAGCTCATGAACGACTCCCACTACGGACTTACTGCTTCCGTTTGGACCGAGATCAACAACGCCGACTCGGCAGCTGCATTCGACAAGCTGGCCACCGAGCTCGAGACCGGTACCGTCTATCTCAACCGCGCTGACGTGCTCGACCCTGCTCTGCCTTGGACTGGTGTCAAGGACAGTGGACGCGGTGTTAGCTTGAGTACGCTTGGATTCGATCAGCTGACCCAGCCTAAGTCGATCCACATGCGATTGCGCAAGGCTTGAAGATCGGTCATTTGTCATTGACTGCAATGAGAAAACAAAAGTCGCTTTATCTCTGGATGATCTTCGAACGTGCATGTGTGTGTCCCTGCAGGTGTGTGAAAGTGTACTCTTGAGTGCGGGTGCGGGTGCGAATGCGAATGCGACACACGTCCCGCGAATCGACTTAGTTGAAGACGACACCGCCTTAAAAGGCGGTTCTACTTTTCATGTCTGTCGAAGGATGTAGATTTCAGTCTAGTTGCAAGGAGAGATTTTTCAGTTTTCCAGCTTTTCTCCAGCCAAACCAGAAACGACACCGCCTTTTAAGGCGGTGCCGTTTTTCATCTGACCTCCCGGCTAATTTACCGAAATTGCCCGAGATCAGGAAAAATGCAGAGTCGATCCGCGGCAGCGTGACAGCGCAAAGGGTTGAGTTGAATGCGCTTGACGAGATTGTCGGTCGCAGCTGAGTTGAGTCGAGTGTGCAGCTTCAAGATAAGACTTTGGCGGTGCATTCCAAAGTGACAGAGAAACGCGCTCTTCCAATCTGTCACTTTTGGTCGCACGGTCCCTTCCAATCATCACACTTGTCACACTCGACCTTCTCCTCACCACCATCTCATTCTCTCACCACCATCCATCTACCTCAAACACGCGCTCAAAATGCCTGGTCTTCGTCTTCCTCATCGTGTAAGTGCTTTGCCACAGCGGTCAACAAGCAAACGAAAGATTTGCTGACACATGCGATCCTCCATCTGGCACACAGGTCGCTGTCATCACCGGCGGTGGTAGCGGTATCGGCCGTGAATGCGCCATCCTCTTCGCATCCGAAGGCGCCAACGTCGTCTTGGCCGATATCAACCTCGAGGCTTGCCAAAAGACTGCTGACATTGTCAACGAGCGATTCAACAAGGCCGAACTCCCCGTCAAAGCTATCGCGATGAAGTGCGACGTCAGCAAGGAGGACGAGGTCGCTGCTATCGTTCAGCGTGCTGTTGACGAGTTCGGTCGTCTTGATGTGATGGTACGTTCCTTTCTTGCCTGCAGACACAGCTTGCGTCGAGTCATATGCTAATCGCTCTTCTCCACTCGTACACAGTTCAACAACGCCGGTATCATGCACCCTGCCGACGACAACGCACTCAATACCGAGGAAAAGATCTGGGACCTCACTCAGGCCATCAACGTCAAGGGAGTCTGGTACGGCTGCAAACACGCTATCATTGCTATGCGAAAGGTGAGCTGACCATCAATCCTAGCTGCAAAGCACGTCGAGTCCCAAAGCTCATCCAAGTCTCCCTTACCTTTGCTACTCTGCAGAACCCAACCGATGAGTCCAAGAACCTGCACGTCGGCGGATCTATTATCAACACCGCTTCGTTTGTCGCCATCATGGGTGCTGCTACTCCTCAGATCGCTTACACTGCTTCCAAGGGTGCCGTTCTCGCCATGACCCGCGAACTCGCCATGGTTCACGCGCGCGAGGGTATCCGCGTCAACTCGCTTTGCCCGTATGTAGCAATCCACAAGCACTTCCGATTCTAGTTGAAGGCGACCTTATCTGACCCTCCCTCTCTTCCTTTTTGCTCGTAACAGTGGCCCGCTCCAGACACCACTCCTCATGGACTTCCTCAACACCCCCGAAAAGCTCAACCGTCGTCTCACCCACTTGCCCCTGGGTCGGTTCGGTGAAGCTGTCGAGCAGGCCAAGGCTGTTCTTTTCCTCGCCACCGACGAGTCATCCTACGTTCTCGGTCACGATCTTTTGGTGGACGGTGGTCTTTCCAACGCTTACGTTACCGCCGAAGGCCAGCCTATCCTGCCACCTCCGAAGAGCCTTGTCTAAAAGCCTGGACCACCACATGTTATGCTCTAATCAACTCATTCCACGCTCACAGCTGCAATGTGCGTACGGAAACCAATTTGTCATTGCGACGAGAAGGATATAGGTATATTTGATCTCTGAGTTTCAAAAGCGGTCTTGAGGTCAGGAATCGATGTTGCCGGTCGAGTTTAGGAGCAGCAGAGGAGTCATGCATTTGCTCGCTGTGTCAGGCTGTGCGTTTGCATCAGGATATCTTTTGCGTTGACGCCGTTGTCGTCGTCGTTGGCGAGGACGACTTTTTCAACACGATCTGGGCTTGATCGTAGATCGAGAGCACGCCGGCCGAGGCTACACCTCGAAGAATGTTGGCTCCAGCGCCTCGCATCAGGCTGTATGCACCCTCGTTGCTGATGATCTGCGCCATGGCTGTGGCGAAGTTCTTGTAGTTCTGACCGGTACCTGAAGTCATCATCATTCGACGTCGTACCGTGTCGAGTGGATAAGCTGCAAGTCCTGCCAGTGCGGTTGCAGACCAACCCAACGCGAACGAGGCGAGGAAGTTACCCTCGAGAGGGCCGACAAGCAGCAGAGGTTTGAAAGAGTCGTACAGACCAAAGTAGAGGCCGCGGTACACCACAATTCCAGCCACTGAGGGGACGAAACCACGGTAGAGGCCAGCGATACCATCAGAAGCCAAAGTTTTGCGATAGACATCCAACAAACCGTTAAACTGGCGCTGACCATTTGCACCTTTGGCATCGTTAGCCAGACGGGTACGCGCAAAATCGAGCGAATAGACAAACACACTCGAGCTAGCGCCAGCTAGACTTCCAGAAGCGATGTTGCCCAAGAACCATTTGGTGTATTCTCTGTTCTTGTCGTAGCGGAAGAGACCCTTGTAGTAGTCCTTGAAGGCAAAGTTAAGCGCCTGGGTGGGGAAGTATCGGATCACATTGGCTGTGTTGCCGCGCCAGAACGAGACCAAGCCTTCGTTGGTGTAGGTTCGTGAGAAGCATTCGATCACGCCGCTGAACGGGCGATCCAGACGACCTGCTTTGATCATGGCGTTCTGGTTCTGCAGGAGCAGCTTGACTCGTTCAATTGGTGCCGCTGCCGTCTGAAATGAGCAAGTAGCGAAGCAAAGATCAGCATTTGTTGTATCAATGGAAGATCCATGCTACGCCCTGTCAAACGCTGAAGATGGTCCGCACACGTACCTTGGAGATGGCAGCCGACACTCCTCCTAAGAGGAAGTTTGACCAGAAATTTGGAGAACCTGCGTCGCTTGACATGCTGTATCGAGTTGAAATGAGCTACGAGAGTGGTTGTATGGTCGGACGGGCAGGTGGACGAGGTCAGCTTCGTTGGTCATCTTATATCAACAACATGTCCAGCAAGAACACTTCGACAACCGTCAAAACCGAATCCGGGACCTTCCGAGGTTGGCACACAAGCAATGCCGGTCCCCATTAGGTCTGTGCACCACTCCTACGATAAAGCAAGCTTGCAAAGGACAGAAAGCGAACATGCACTTCCGCCGGAACGGCATTCCCGCCGGGTCGAAGCAACTGAACAGTTTCCCTGGCTTATCGGGGGGCCGAGAAAGTCCGACGGCCGTGTTTGACAGCTTTCGCGCCCGTAGCTTCACGATAACAGTTGCTGGAAGCTACAGAATCGCTCTGTGACAGCCGCTACCGCTGCCTAATACAGAAGCTGGCGTGACTGGTCCAACACACATTCAAGCTCACTTGCACCTTCTGACCGGCAACGTCAATGTTTTAATGCGGTCTTAACCGGATCCTTTGAGCAATCTCTAAGACGCTCTACAACCATTGCAATTTTTGCACACATCAGAAATTGACAAATAATTCAAAATTGACGTATTGGCCAATATAGACTGTGTATATTGGTGATGACTGATATAGACCTGATACACTGCATGTATATTTGATGTATATTGGGTTCAACATACCACCAGGTTCATATAGCACTTGTAAAACAGGAGGCGCTCACATAGGACCTGTACATTGTGTTCTTCCCCATGTGATGTGGAGTGTTCACTGTGGACCCAATCTTTTTGCTTTCCTCTCCATTAGCACTTGTTGTTACGATGAGATTGCATATCTCCAAGACACAAAGAACAAATTGCTTGACAGCATCCTTGGGACCAGAGCCGCTACTTGTCCTAGTATCTGTTACGGCACGCCCCAAGGCAGCCACAAATGGAGTGAGGACCCCAAATTCTCCTCATTATACTTGGAGCCATTTCACTACCTTCCTCTTCGTTGTACTCACACCCTCCTTTGCCTCTTCCTCCTCTCTGCTCCTCACTTTCCATTCTTTGGCGCTCACTTACCCCCCTTGTTTGCATTCTCTCCCCTCTGCTGCTGCTCCACTGCGATGTCAAATTTCTGAACGCATCTTTGCCGTTTGAACGCACACATTGCCTTCCTACAACAGACGGACAATCTGTTCCTGTTGCAATGCTAGTCTTTGTCTTGTTGTCCTTTTTTGTAGATAGAGCTCTCAGCCAAGTGAGTCAACCTTGCAAAGCTAGGTCAACTCCACTTGCCGCTCACTCTCTCAATCCAACCACCATTCACTTGCACACTCACTTTGTCTAGCCATAGGCTTGACATAGTGACAAGAGTGGTTTGCCCTTTCTCAACCATCTCTTACAACTCTCACAACATTTTTGACCACACCGCCAGCAACAGCGGTGTTCAAGACCCTCTTTTCTTCCGCATTCAACACTTCTGACAATTCCTCTGCGCAGCACTTGTGAGGCTCTCAATAGGCTCTCGACAGCCTTGCCGCCCATTTCAACTCCCCTTCCTTCCCGCGCTTTGGTGCTTCTTCACCTCCTCCCCGTCGCTTTGCAACCCTCGCATCACCTCTGCGTGGTTAGCGTTTTCGGCCTCACTCTCTGCATTTGGACGGCGCATACAGCCACAAGCGACGTGTCTGCGCCGGTTTCACCCGTCCTTTGTGCCACTCGACTGTCTTGCGCACCGCTTCACCGTCTTGCCCGCCTCGCAACTGTCTTGCGCAAGCCTCTCAACCGCCGCGCTGGGTTAGGGTTACAAGGGGTACCCCAACTCAGAGGCGGCACGTTTTACTGGCTGACGTGGTAGAGTGAACCACG
>MJEU01000119.1:0-45584 GCA_001748505.1 Sporisorium iseilematis-ciliati | reverse complement strand
GGTATCGCCTAGTCAGTACTGCGGTGGGGGACCACGCGGGAATCCTAGGTGCTGCAGTTCTTTCTCTTTTTGCTTTTTGCGTTTTGCACACTGCGGGGAAGAGTGACACTTGACCGACGGCAGAAGTGATCCGGAATGCTGGTCGAAGCTTGTTTGATGATAGCAGCGGATGACAACAATACGCGAGAGGAGGAGGAGGAGGAGGAACCAAAAGTGCGGGGTGACGTCGGTGAGTGCAGCGGAAAAGCGGGAAACGATTCGATGAAAAAAGTGTCCGAGATCGACGAAGATGAGCGTCAGCAGTTGCAGTGTTTACTCACGACCCTCCGATTGAGAGAGAAGAGACTCTTGGCAAGCAAGCAACAAGTTGCATTCCTGTCTCTTGGTTGAAGGAGTCGTGAAATTTCCAATTCCGGGGTAAGCGAAAGCGAAAAGGAGATGACAAAGAGGATGATGTGTTGCATGACGCTGTGCCGAGCTTGGATTGCTACACAGGGTCTTGTGACCATCGTCATCTTTTTTCCATGTTGGAACCAAAAATCCATCGAGATTTTGAGACGAGGCCAAAACAAGGCGATTGCTTGGCAGCGGCATCGTCAAAAGCAGGAACGCCAAGCGAGCGCAAGGGCATTGCCGTCGTCGCTTCGGGTTTTTTGTTTGCTTTGGCAAGTTGAAGTCGACGATCTCGTTAAGGCTGATCTAGTACCTCGCCAAGCCCCGCAGTCATGCCGAGAGAATGCAGTTGCTGCGGTCGACGATGTTCAAGGCATCTTGAGCCGGCTACCTCGAGAGTCATGCTGTTTAGGCTGTTTGGTGCTGGCAGCGCCAAGTCATGAGTCTAAAGCTCAGCTCAAAAGATCGCATGATTTTTAATATGAGACTCTATTTAGCTAGTTAGCGTCGACTTGGCTCTGAGCAGTTCCATCATACTGCAGCGGGGCTTGTCTCATGCTCAGCCATCAGCATGACCACAAAAGAAGAGCTAGACCAATTGCCGTTCACCCAGCAGATGTGTTTGTGCATTAGTTTAGTCTAGTCTTTACGCCCGCACTTTTGACGGCTGTCTTTTGCCGACGCCTGACTTACGGTATTGCTCGAGACCCCTTTGTGTGTGTGCGTGTGTGAAAAAGACAAAGCTTACCGGCAAAGGTCGACAAGGAGGAGGCGAGAAACGAAAGTGCGGAGCTCAAAATTCGGAACACGCATTCCAGGCCCTTTTTTCGAACAAAAGTCACAGAGTGTGAGTTGGTCGGCTCTCTGCGGCTCAGCGGTGGGGATCAGCAGAAAATGGTCCCACCACTACTGCAAGCTGCTGTACTCCGGCCTTCCGTGCTCGCTTTTGTGGGTGATAGTGGAGGGCTGTGTCGAGGCGGGTTGATGATGATGCCCATTCCGAACAAAAGCTTTGATCCGACCAGAACAGCTCGATCAGATGTCGGAATGTAGAAGAAGAGAGAGAACGAGAGAGCGAGACACATGATCAAACGACGACGAACAAAGAAAAGAGGGCGGCGTCAGCAATGCTGTATAAAGTTTTACGCTAAGAAAAGTGTCTCTGGCTGCTGGCTCAGTCGTTCTTATTTTTATTTTATTTTATTTGATTCATTCCTCGAAGCCGGCTTGGCAGAGGACCCTTATGGCTGCTCGGCTGTTGCGCGCCTGGCGGGCGGTCATCTGTTCCCGAGACGGGTCCCGCCTCTCTTTTGTCGCTTGCAGAGTCACAAAGTGCGTCTGCTTTCTGCTGCTGACAAGGCCAAGGTTGTCATGCTCAAACTGTCAAAGTGTTGCTTTTCCTTTTTTCCTTTTCGGTTTTGTCTTTTCTTTCTCAGCTGAGCCCACACTTGAAAGCCTTGGTGCGGTGCCTCTCCAGTGCCCTTTGTCCTGCACTGCAGTTGCTGCTGCTGCTGCCGCTGCCGCCGCCGCTGTTGCAGCTGATTTCGAGACTGCGCCTTTCATTCATGCCACTCTCCTCGTCATTGTCACCCGATTCTTCACCGCGTGCTTCTCGACCTTATCTACACACCATCACCACCATCACCATCACAGCCATATCCACCATCACACCCCACTCACAACCATCTCCCGTACTCGTGCAGCATTCGAAAGCTTTGTCGCCTCCTACTTCACTAGACTCCATTGCCCATCATCATCAATCGAAACCCCACTTGACGCACGCGCACTGCAGGAACACTCGACAAAGACTCGGCCATGTTCTAGACTGCATCATCGACACTAGTCAACGCTGCACTACTCGGAAACAATGAGCCAGTGCGCAGCGGCTCACAACGAGGCAGGGCCCTCTTCGGGTCCTTCTCGCTACGTTCCCAGCGTGAGGCGTTGCAAGACGGTCAGCGACGCTTCCTCGACTCACCCGCGCTCTTCTCACCACACTACAGCCTCCAACATCCCGACCACTTCCACATCTGTGCTCCATCAGCTTGTGCTTCCCGCACATCGCAACAAGCCAATGTCGTCATCCTCGGAAGCAGCCACCCACCCGCGCGAATCTCCCGTCAGCCCTTCCAGGCGCGGTGAGACGCTTCGTGCTTATTCTCGGCAGCGCCGAGTATTCTCTGGTAGCGACGACCGTGCGCCTACGAGCCCTGAGCAGCTCAACAACCCTCTTTTCCCAACCGGCCCAGCCTCGCCCTCGATAGGTCGCCTCCATCGTCCGCGTCACTCGATCTCTGCACTCAGCTTCTCGGACGTGGTGGGCGTGCGCAGCTCCAAAGATGCCGACGCTGCGGCCAACGATATGGCTCCCACCAACGCTTGCCTTGGCCTGTTCGGGGACGAGCCCTTGTCGTCCATGTCTAGCACGCCCAGCCTCACCAGCCCAACTTCAACTCTCTCTCGCTCCACCTCGGTTCGCTCGGCAGGTTCCGAGCGCAACGCCTTGATGGGTGGAGCTCGCTATCTTTCTCTCAACGGCTCAGCCGATCTCGGTAACACGATGGAGAATCTGTCGGAGGACTGCACAGTTTCAACTTGGACCAGAAGAGCCAGAAGGTGGTCGAATTCCGTCTCCCGCAGGATGAGCATCAGCGCACTCAACCAGACGCTCGCATCGACTACATCGCCTTACCTCAAAGCCGGCCTCCAGGAACTGCGCTCCATCTTTGACGTCGACACGCTCGGCGCTGCAGTCGACGACGACGAGGATACCGACCTCGAAGGTGCTTCGCCGCTCAATCCACATAAAAGCCACTTTGACGCCCAAGAATCTTCGCTTCCATCCGGCGCCGTTGATGCTGCATCGGCCGCTGCTTTGTTCTCGCGCAACCAAGCGGTCTTCGAATCACCGGACTCCATGTCGCCTCCCTTGTCTCGCCAGAGCAGCTCCAAGGATCGCGAGCTTCCAGCCCCAGCCGCATCGAGCCGACCCAACATGAACTTTACCAGTCAGGTCTACGAGCCTCCGGTCACCAACCGTCGCGTACACTCGTGGCGCAAGCATCGCAGTCTCTCGATCTCGAATCTTCCCGACCCATCGCTGCTGGCCCCGGCTGCCAACATCCAACCTGGTTGCAATGCGCACAGAGACTCGTCAAGGTCGTCTGCGTACTATTCGGCGCGCAACATGTCGGCGCGCTCGCAATCGATGCGCACTCCTTTGGTGGCAGTCGCACTTGCGGCGCTTAGCGTCATCATTGTTTGCGTTTGCGCGCTGGAAACCTCGATGCACCCGGACGCTGCTTCGGTTCCTTTGACCGCCTTCATGCTGGCCCAGTCTGTGTTTGGCCTCGTCGGTGTCTTGGGTTTGGCGATGCAGAGGCGATGGGTGATCGATCTCGCGTCTCGTCTGCTTCGTGCGCACGTGCTGTGCCAGGTTCTCATCGCTCTGGCCGCGCTTCGCAGTTTGAGCCGCACAGCATTCTACCACGATCGTCTCGAGCGACAGGGTTTCGGCGGAACGGCGGCTGCAGGGGTGCTCACCTCGCCGCGCTTCCTGGCTGCGACGGACAAGGTGGTGGACCCGCACATGTCCAAGGTGGGATCGTTGCGGGATCAGTTGACGTACGTGTGCGTGTTTGTGGTGCAAGCCGCGCTTCCGTTGGCGTTGGTGCTCTGGGCTCAGTATTCGATTGCGTCTGCGCTCAGCCTGGCTACACGCTCGTTGCCGCCTTCTCGCAGCTCGAGTCAGCATCATAGCCAGCAGTCGAGCAAGGATGCACAGATTGCAGAGAAGCCATCTATGCCCACTGTCAAGGTCGCTGATGCCGACGCTAGCGGAGACGGTGATCGCGGCCAACGCATGCGATTCAACAGCGAGAATCCCACCATGAGCAAAGGTTCATCGCAGACGACGATTCGCAACGAAGGATGGCTCGGATTCGTCATTACGCGTCTCGACGTCAACGAGACTGCTGTCACGGCACCGCCCAAGTTTGAGCTGGATGCGACCGAGTTGAGCACGAGACTCGAACATCTGGCTCGGGTCGAGACGCCGGTTGAGGCTGGTGCTTAGGCCCATCCACAGTTGAACAGGCTTGCTCCTTATCGTCACTCTTCTCTGTCCAAGCTGGCTTTTCGCTGTCACTCACGCACGCACATTCTCTGAACCGTCGCACGCAATGTATTTATACCTTACCATTCGTTCACCTTGAATTCGCTTCCGTTTGAAAAGCTACAACTGAGGAAACACATCCTGCCTTCTCTGCTCCCAAAGCGGCATCTCTTTTCTCGTATTTTCCAATGCCTCCAGATCGATCTCTGCCAAGCAGTAGGTGGGTTTGTACGGTTGAATATCGGCACACTGAGCGACGACGGAGCCCCAGGGGTCGACGATCATTGCGTGGCCCCAGGAGATGCGTTTTGTGCCGTCGTGTGCGCCTACCTGAGCAGCAGCTAGGACGTAGGATTGGGTTTCGATGGCTCTTGCGCGGAGTAGAGTTTCCCAGTGAGCAGCACCTGTTCTGACGGTGAAGGCTGAGGGGTAGGTGAGGAGCTGTGCGCCTTGACGACGGAGGGAGAGGGAGGCTTCTGGGAAGCGCAGGTCGTAGCAGGTGAGCAAGCCGATGGTGCCGAAGGGTGTGGAACGGGGCGGGAGGAGGGTGGTGCCGGGAATGGTAGAGTCTGACTCGAAGATTTTCAAGCCGCCCTTGATGTCGACGTCGAACAGATGCAACTTTCTATACCGATCGAGTATCGTTCCGGATTGATCGATCAGTAGCTGGGTGTTGTAACACCTCAACCGCCCGTTGTTGGCCTGATCGCTCTCGTCCTGTGAAGCTGAAGGAGGTTCGTGAATCCCGACCGAAACCCAGACGCCCGACTCTTTCGCTGCGCTCTGAATACCCTGCACGAACTCGACATTGTCGGAAGAGCGTGTCAGAGCAGCAACGGCAGCCGTGGGAGCGATGAAATCCGTCGCTTCGGGGAGGAATATCGCTTTGGCTCCCGCTCGTGCTGCGCTACGAATCAGAGTGACGCATTGCGCGAGGTTCTCCGAGATGATCCCGCTGGATCTGATCTGGGCTACCGCTGCGAGAACCATCCTGGGAATCTATTGTGTAGGAGGATCCGATGATGGATGGCAAGTGCAAGGTTCGGATGATGCGAACGGGGTGTTGGAAACGAGCTGAAAAGTAGACAAGCTCAAGCTTAACCGGTCGGCATCGTAGCTCGCTCCAAGCAGCAGCTCTTCTGTGGAGGTTTCACCGGCTTTTCGACTTTCGGAGCAGCTTCTCGGCTCTCTCGCGAAAGCGTGTGAGACTTGTCGGATCAACCGATCCGACGGTCGTCAATGGTTCGGTGTCGACCCCGATGATGCTCAAAGGTGCGCTGACACTTTGAAGGGCGAAATCGGAGCCAGAGAACGACAAAGCTGTATGCCATAGCAGCGTGTGTCGGGTGTGCTCGTGCGTCGATGCGTGCGTGTGCGCGGCGTTGCCGAACATCTTTCCTTCGGCCAATTTCCTTACGCCGGCTGATTTTACCGATGTCGCTTCATGCGTTTGCACCGCCGCACCGCGTCAGATTTTGCGAGAGAGGTGTTGATGTGTGCTTTTGGCCAATTCATTCTGCTGGTCCATTGTTTCCTTTCACCATCGACTTCATCTACTCAACCGCTACGTTATCAACCGAGGATCAAACCTGACAACAGGACGATTTGGACATCGATGGCGCATTCGTACTTCTTCGAATCAAGAGACCGCAGCTGAGCTCTTGTTCTTTGCTACTCAAAGCACATGATAGCAGGCAGACCATCAAGCTTATGGTGAAGCGCAGCAGAGGTGTTGACATCCGACTCGACGACAGACGATCGACGAGATGGCGGACCAAGGAGCAGGCAACGATCCAGACGAGTTTGGCGCTCTCCCCGGCGCCGTCTCGGACCTGCGATCTAGGTTCGAGCAGCTCTCCAAGTCCGAGAGCAGTCGCCCGGCTTACAAGCAGCGTGCAACGTCTTCAGCAAACACACGGCAGAAGGATCTCAGCGCCACACACACCTTCGGGCAAGCTGAAAAGAAGCTCGTAATGGGCCATGTCGCACCTCAGAAGCCCAAGAAGCAGTCGTCCTCCGCTTCGGTCTCGCCTCAGAGTCTAGCTCAAGATGCTCCCCCTGCCACCAGTGCGACAACGAGCTCTTCGAAGCAGCCGCATTCTGGGCCCACCATGCTCAGCGTAGCTGACCTGTCGGCACTATCAGCACCCTCCAGCGCCAACACTTCGACTTCCGACCTCGGCAAGCTCGTAAGCAAAGACAAGTTTGCACCGCATTCACGCCAAGCCTCGGGCTCGACAAAGCCACTCGCTGTGCCGGCGTCCAAGTTTGGCGAGCAGATTCCGACCTTGATAACCCCCAAGTCTGCCGGCGCCCGCGAGAATGCTTCGAGCCTTCCTGTGTCGGCCACCGCTTCTGCTTCTGCTTCGGATACAGAAGGCCCAGCAAAGGCCAAGATCCCTCCTCCTCGACCGCCAAAACCCCACGCCCAAGTGCACGGTAATCAGATCTTAGACGATGCCGATCTCGAACGTCTCTCTGCAGCAAACTCGACTGCACGTGTCAGCTCGCTCGCCAGCATGTTCGGCCACCATTCGCATCACAAGAAGGACAATCTCAACAGCAGTAGCGCTAGTAGCAGCAGATCCGCGAGTAGCAACTTGACGCCAAATCGCATCGCAACGGGCGGCAATCACTTCCTCAAATATTCTCGATCAAACGAGCAGCTTTCTCCTACGGCAGATACGGGCTCTGAGCCGGTGAACCCGTTCAAGCAGCCGCCACCGGTGGTCCCCCCACGACCTATGAAGACGGATAGCTCAACGGAGAGCTTGTCGAGGTTACCTGGATCGATTGCTTCGGTGATTCTCGATGATGATGCTGGTTCGGCTCCAGCCATTCCTGCAGGGCAAGCGGATGCTTCGGTCATCACATTGTCTCCTCCAGACGCTACGCTTTCTTCGCCGCCTCCATTACCGTCGAGAGGGAACGACTCTCTAGGCGTCGATGCACCTTCGCGGAGGAGGCTAAGCGCGTCGAAGAGCACGGGTGCTCTGCCTATCTTGACTGATACGCTTTCCGAAGCCGAATCCGAGACTCCGCCGTTACCAGCTCGCAAACCTGTAGGCGGTGATGCGGTGGTCGCAGCTCAGAACGGATCGTCCATCATGCCACCTCCCCAACGCAGTACATCTTCGGCATCATCCACAGCTGCCGTCCACCGATCACAGACAATCACAGCACGATCAAAGCCGATCCCAGTCTCATCCAAACCAACTAGACATCCACACCACGCTCACAGTCTCTCACCCAACGAATTGGATGCAGCAGCAGCACGTCTCCCTCCGCCCATCCGGAACGCAGGCCTTGCCCCCGCCGGCTCCATCGGTCGCAGCTTTGGCTCTTCCTCTTCTCGCTTCAGATCCAACCGTCCCGGCTCGGACAGCTCGGAGGGAGAAGACGATGCGGATTTGGGTTCGTCCATTTCCCCTCCATCGTCGTACAAAGCTCCAGCTGGGCTTCGAAGAATGCACGCCGCGGCGGATATGACGCCGAGCGGTCTACCCGATACATCGCACGCCAATCGACGCGCACCCAAGTTCAACCCGGACCGCTGTACGTCCGCCAAGCAGGCTTTCCAGTGTTTTGCCGTGTGCGGGCATACGGTTGTCACGGGCAGCGGGGATAAGGTCAAAGTGTATCGTGTCGGAGAGTCGGCGAGCGGTGTCGGGGAGAAACTGTGTACGGTCGGCGAGCATCTGTCCAAGGAGGTCAAGTTGACGGCGCTTGAATTTAGGCCGCCGAATCACTGTCAAGGGCCGGTGCCGGCTGTAGGAAGACGATCGCATGGTGAGACAGCCGATGAAGGCAGGTATCTCTGGTGTGGGACGAAAGACGGTCATATTTGGGAATTGGACGTTGCTGAAGCTCAAGTGGTCTACTCGCGGCAGAACGTTCATTCAGACCCCATTCAGCTGCTCAAGAGGGTCGGCGACAGAATGATCACATTGGACGAAGGCGGCAAGATCTCTATCTGGCTTCCCAGTGCTGACCCTGATCCAGCCGTTGCCGGACTACGCTTATCCAACTCGCCAATCACCCAGCGTATTTCGATGGAAAAAGGCTCCTATGCATGCATGGTCGGACAGCAGCTCTGGGTAGCCACCGGCCCATCGGCGCAGCGAAACGCCAAAGATTACGCGGGAAGCAAAGGTCCCCGCATCCGCGTCTACAACCCCTTTGCCGACGACAGACCGTTCAATGCGCTTTCGAAGGCCATCGGTATCCCGCCCGAGATGGCCGAAGGTGTGGGTGTCATTACGGGTGGTACGGTGATCCCCTCGCGCAGCGAGTACGTTTACTTTGGGCATGATTCGGGGCACGTTTCGATCTGGTCGAGGCAGACGTACGAATGTGTCGGGGTCCGCAGACTCGGTCCGCACGGATTGACTGCGGTTGCCGGTGTCGTCAAGTATCTGTGGGTGGCCACTCGTGCAGGAACGATTTCGGTGTTCGACACTGACACTGCGCCCTGGCGAGCGCTCAAAGTATGGACGGCGCACAAGGAGCCCATCACCGCGATCAAAGTCGACGAGCACGGTATCTCCAAAGCT
Source organism: Sporisorium iseilematis-ciliati (assembly GCA_001748505.1). Lineage (NCBI taxonomy): Eukaryota > Fungi > Basidiomycota > Ustilaginomycetes > Ustilaginales > Ustilaginaceae > Sporisorium > Sporisorium iseilematis-ciliati. Next base: position 36,524 of record MJEU01000119.1, on the reverse strand, counting down.
GGCCGTCTCCAGGTCGCGTCCGGCGGTCTCGACGCTTCCGTCCATCTGTGGGACGGAACGCTCTCCTACGACTGGATCGAAGCCGAAAAACACAAACGGGAATCCGAATACTCGACCTATCGCAACATCAAGACACTTCACGTCACGTTCAACATCGACGCTGCTTCGCCGTCCGACCTGGAAACGTCGGCGGAGAACATGGAAGTGTTTGCGTCGATGCTTCGCAACTCGTGCACCATCGGCTCCGAAAAGCTCTCCGCCGAGCGTCCCCCGGATATCATCGTCTTTGGGTTCCAAGAGTTGATCGATCTCGAGTCGAAGAAGCTCACCGCAAAGAGTCTGCTGCTGGGTGGCTCGCGGCGGAAGAACGATCTGGGCGATCGTGTGTCGCGCCAGTACCGCGCGTGGTACGACAAGCTGATTGCGCTGGTGCGGTTTGCGATGCCTCCCACCTGCGGCTACCTTTTGGTCCAATCCGAGAGTCTGGTGGGACTGTTTACGTGCGTCTTTGTCAAGCAGACCGAGTTCAAGCACGTTCGTGAGCTCGCCATCTCGAGCGTCAAGACCGGCATGGGTGGGAGGTATGGCAACAAAGGAGCCGTCATAGCGCGATTAGTGATAGAAGATTCGAGCATCGCATTTGTCAATGCGCACCTTGCGGCGGGTCAAGGGCGGGTCAAGCAGCGGAATGCCGACGTAGCGGACATCCTAGAGTACCCCGAAGTGTTTACGGATCCGTACGCCGATCCGGCGGCGTACATCGCAGGTGGAGATGGGAGCATGGTGCTGGATCACGAGGTCGTCTTCTTCTCCGGAGATCTCAACTACCGCATCGACCTACCGCGCGAACACGTGGTCTCCACGCTCGACTCTCGCCGCTTCACGTCGCTGCTGGACCAGGATCAACTGCGGAAGGAGCTGAAACACAACCCGGCATTCCGGCTCAAAGATTTCTCCGAACCCCCGATCGCCTTCCTGCCGACGTACAAGTACGACAGAGGCACGCACGAGTGGGATTCGTCCGAAAAGAACCGAATCCCCGCCTGGTGCGATCGCGTGCTGTACAAGGCAGAGCGGGAAGGCGGCGTAAGGTGTCTAGAGTATAGGAGGTGGGAGTGCACGATCAGCGACCACAGACCGGTCACGGCGGTGTGCGAGGTGCGGGTGAAGAAGGCGGATGCGCGGAGGAGGGCGGCAGTGGAGGAGGAGGTGAGGGCGAGGTGGGCCGACGTGGAAACCGAGTTGGTGGGCAGGATGAGGGCGTGGTATGACGATCCACAGTAGCGAGAGGGGAGCTGTTAGACAACTGTTGTAAGCACTTTGCATTGCATGCGTTTTTACACGACAGAGCGAAGATCACGTGTGTGTGTGTGTGTATGTGTGTGTTTCACAACTTCGACCTTCTCCCACCCTCCTCCTCCTCCTCCTCCTCATCAACCTTGTTCTCAGCGAGCATCACCCCGACCTGGAAATCCCTCAAATGCGTCAACCCTCTCCTCACCGCTCCGCGCACCGTCATCCCCCCACCCTGCTCCTTCGGCCGCGGCGAGACGTACAGCCGGTTCAACGGCTTCCTCCACCCTCCCTCTCCTTCCACCTCCTGCGCACCTCCTGCCTCGTTTGCAGCCGCCTCTTCGTCCGTCCCTGGCAGGAAGAGCCCTTTCCTCGCGCGCTCCTTCTGCGCGGGCGACGCTTGCCAGTCGCCCGGCAGCACCAGCGGGAAGACGAAGCTGTCTTCGCCTTCGACGACCGTCGAGCCGCCGGTGCGGGAGCGGTTCTCGACGCTCTCCCGGTTGATGTCGAGCATCGCCCCCGCTTTGGGGAACGCTCGGGGCTCGACGGGTGTGACCGCGGGGTGCTGCGAGTCTGGGTCCGTGCCGAGCGCTCGGATCTTGGACAGCGGCGGGTTGGTGTCGGAGACCCACGAGGTGAGAGGAGCCGAGGAGCTCGCAGAGTCCTTTCGGTCCCACGAGTAGTTGCGACCTTGCAGACCTCGGCCTTCCTCTTCGATCGGCGTCACGCGGAACTCTGCTTCCGGGGTGGCAAACCGATCCGAGGCTTGCCCGGGGTCGAAGATGAGCGGCAGGATCGGAACACGTCCGCCGCCGGGATCGGCTGCACGGAGCGCCGTCTCGAGGTCGGCGAGCACGTAAAACTGCGGCGGGAAGAGCGAGATCTGATCCGTGATGCCGGCGTACATGATCTCGCGCGGCGTCTGCAGGCGGAGCGAGAGCGTCTCGGAGCCGTCGGCCGAGATCTGGAGCGGCTTGGTGTCGTCGCCGAAGACGTCCTGGCGGTCGAGCACGGTGATGAAAAAGTGGGCGTCGAAGCGTTTTGCGGGTCGGACGACGCTTCGCGGAGTGATCCAGTTGGAGTAGTGGGCCATGGGGGCGAGCTCCGGCAGTGCTGTTCGGCTGCGACCGAACCCGAGCTTGGCCGAAACCTTGCGGAGGAAGGGTACAAAGTCGACCGCGTTGTGGTGAACGTCGTTGCGCGCGTGGGCCCATTCTTGGGCCGACATGCCTGCTTCCTGGTGGCCGACGGCGCGGCTGGTCGGAAGGCCGCACGGACTCGGTTGTGAGGACGGCAGCAGGAGCAACCCCGTCTCCTCGAACGTCTCCCGCAGCGCACACAGCTTGAGCGACAGCATGTACCTCTCCATCTCGCTGCTCTCGCTGTCGGCTGCGGTGGACAGAGCTGCTTCGACCTCAGCTTCGTCGACGATGTCGAGCGCGCCTCCTGGGAACACTACGGCCGATCGGAAGCTCGAGCCGTCCCTCGCGGATCTCTGTACCATCAGTGTATCGTATTCAAGGCGACCATCTTCGGTTCTGGTCGATCGCGGGCACAGGACGATGAGCGTAGCAGACGGTAGAGGGGTCATGGGCTCGCCCTTGGGCCCCGTCTTGTGATCCGATGCTCGCTGCGCCCCTCGCGGCTTGGACGGCTTCCATGCCGAAGCTGAGTCTTGCGATGCCATTTCGATGCGACCGATGCGACTGCAGGAAAGGTTGCGCTGCAAGCTTTGCTGGGTAAGTGGCGTGGGAACGTTACCTCTGATAAAGTCTGCGATTGGCGAGGTGTGAGCGATCGTCGGAAGTGCCGATGAAGCAAAACGGTTGGATGTGCGGAGCAGAGATGACGCACTCCGAAGGCGCATGATCCGATTGGAGCTGAAGGCAAAAGCAGTTCCGGATGGGCCGATGCTGAGGTGGCCACTTTGAGGGCGGGTCCCGTTGGGTGTGGGAATCGGATGAGAAGCGTTTCATCTCGCCTCCCCCGCGTCTCCACACTCAAGCCACCAACGGCTGTCGAAAACGTCGGCAATTCCGGTCAACGCAAGTAAGCGGTGTATCAGCGCGCCTCAGGCTTCGAAAAAACGCCCAACAGCGCAATCAGGTCCGAATGTGATCTTAGTGAAGCGTTCTTCGTATCTTTCCTCCCTCCTTCCGGACTCAGCCCGACAGGATGGCAAATGTGATCTTGAGGAGGGAACCACACTCACGTTCGGCGTTGGCACTTGTGACAGATCCATGAGGAGATTGACGTTCGTTGAGCTCAGTCTGTTCTACACTTCCGAACGATCCCTTCCTCACCCATAGACCCCTTCTAGCTCGCTTGCTGCCATGTCCGAGTGGTCGACTTCGCTCTACTACAGCGCGGGAGATTTCCTCCCCGGCGATAACGATGATGGCGAGGACGGGGTCATGGGAGCGTCGCTCCAGCAGGTAAGAGACCCCGTCGCCCTCTCGACTTTGAACGGGATGACACTGACAACGAACAATCATAGCAGCCCGCACCGACGGCAGTTGACGAGGAGCAGATCAAATTCGTCGACACGCCATTGTAAGTATGGCACAACCTTTCAGGGCCAATTCATTTGACTGCGATGCAAGAGGATTGACAACGCTCTGCTACTCGCGATCAACAGCACAATCGCCGCTCGCAATGCTCAGATGCGCAAGGCGCGTCAGCCCTTTGAACCGATCGACACGAATCTACCTAGCCCCGCAGCAGACCATCGTCGAGCCACGCCTGTCGAGTCCGCTCAAGATGTCGAAGATCGAGAGGATCGTATCGCTGTCGAAGCAATACAGGCGTTCGAAGCGCTGAACGCTCCGGTCGAGACTCCTACGCCTGCAGCACCACGCCACGAAATCCGCCACCCGACAGTCCAGACGAAAACCCCAAGCGTTCCTTCCGAAGTCATCGTTGTATCCTCCGACTCCGAGGATGACGACCTCGTAAGCACAAGAGGTATACATGGAAGCACAGATACGCAGCTGAGGCGCCGTGCGCCGACTCGAGAGCCGACAGAGTCAGCAAGCAAACGAGCGCTGCAGCTGATGCTCGACCGGGATCAAGAGTTTTACGAGAGCCTCGAACGGGATCTGGCGCAGCGAGAGACGCAAAGATATGCTTCAGAAGCACCGTCGTCCTCAGCGAGGATGGAGAGCATGGTACCGGACGCAAGCACCAGCTACGACACTTCCAGCTGGGCTCCCACTCGGACAAACTACAGTCACGAAACATATCCGGTGGCACCGTTGATGCCTGCTCGCAGTCCTTCGTTGCAGCCACACCAGGCATACTACGCACCTCCTAGCGCGCCCACACCGGTCAACCCGCAAATGGTGTATGACGCTTATGGCAACCCTTTGCAGCCCGTCTACCTTGCGCCTCCGCCTGCTCAACAGTCCACGGCCTATCCGGCCTACATGCTCGCACCGGCCGCAAGTGAAGGCAGCAGCTATGTGTATCAGAACGTTCAGCCTGCCTTCGGATCGGACTATCGATCGGACAGTCGACACGCTCCGCCACCTCATCACCAGCCCATGTACCCGCCTGCTTACTACCCTCAGCAGCAGCGAAGCTGGAGCGGTTCTGCATCACCGACACCGATCGCGCAGCCGTCACAAGAGATGGCATCCAATAAAGCCAGCTTGTCATCCTACGCACGACCAAAGTCGCCGCGTCAGGCCTCTGCGGACAAAGCGAAAGCAGACCGTAAGTCAACGCTTCAACTGGACGTCAAAGGGCAAATGCAAGGGTCTGATCCGTTATTTCTGTCCGTCCGTCTTCAGTGGTGTACAAGGCCTTGCAAGGCGCGAGCAAAAGAGCCCGAACCAAAGCTACGAGTAAGTTTGAAAAATTCATCAGCTGTTCGAAGCTTGCGATACAGCGACCCAGACTGATCTCGGTCTTGGTTTTAATCTCTGACCAGGTCAAGTTGGACCTTCGTCCCAAGCAAAGGGCAAAGGAAAAGAAAAAGAAAACGAATGGTCAACGCTCAAAACTTTGCGAGCAGGACCAGATGGCACCTTATCCTTGACAGCCGCATTACGTCGACCGCTTCCAGCAACAAGGCTTGCCCACGGGATCCGCGGAGGCAACCGACTGGCTCTACCACTGTATCGCAATCCAGGCAGCTCGCCCGAGGAGAGACGACGTGCCGAGACCGCGCTTTCCCAAGGTTCCTCGAGACAAGGCCAAGCAGAGAGCTCGAGCAGTTCAGGACCTCGGCGTGCGGCAGGTGGTCCACATCCTTCAAAACTCTTTCGACCGACGCCTCTCACCGAACCCGAGCGGAACCGCCCACAATGATGGAAAAGAGCCGTCCATCAAATAGCAGGTAGAAGGATCCGAAAAGCGAGCATGCAACGATTTTGTGGATTATGCAGGTCGATAATGAACATTGATGCAACAGAAAAGAATGCGACGAGAAGAGGCGAATCGGAAAAGAAAGGGGAAGCCAAAGAGAGAGTGTTCTTGAAGAAGCATAAACGGGTTAGAGAGCATGATCAAGCTTATGCGAAGACAGCAGCAGCGACGGCAGCAACGGCAAGACCCGAGCTGAGCATGGCGGCGGTGTCAGCGCGGAAGCTGGTGGCCCCGTTCGACTTGTTGCTGGACGACGACGAGCTCTGGTTGGAAGAGCTGGCCGAGCTCGACGAGCTGGCGGGAGCCGAGCTGGAGCTGGAGCCAGACGAGCCCGAGGAGGATCCAGACGAGCCGGAGCCGGAGCCAGAAGAGGATCCGGTGGTTGCGGTGGAACCGTTGGCGGCGGCCGAGCCAGAGCTGCTGAGGCACGAAGTGTCAGTGCCGGCGCGAACGGTAGCCTCGCTCGAGTAGTTGGTGACACCGGTGCTGTCGGTGACTGCGAGCGTGATCTGAGTGTCGGCGGGCAGGTTAGGAACCCAGACGAGGCTCTGGGTGCCAGAGCTCTGGGGTGCGAACGAGACGAGGGGAGTGGCCGAGGTATCCTTGCCGGGCAAGACAGTGACGTAGACTGTCATGAAGAGGTAAAACAAGAGCGAGAGGCGAGAATGGGAGAAAGTCAGTCGCAACGATCACCTTCGACATTCTTCGACATTCTCCACCAGAATGCTAGACTCTGGTCAATGGAAACAAAACGCACCTGTGCCCTGGGCGTTGTTCCAGGCGATCTGGACTGGCTGGCACTGAACGACCTGAGTAGGGGTGTTGATGGTGGCAGCGGAGGCGGTGCCGGCGGCGGCGAGGACGGCGGCGAGGAGGACAGAGTACTTGAACATGATGACGAGTAAGGTACGGTGGAAGAGGTGGTGGTGGTGAAAGAAACAGGATCGAATGCAGTTTGGTGCAGATGTAAACAGGTTCTTATAACCAGACGAGGCGAGGTCGCACCGAAACTTTGACTTCATCGCGAGACTTGCAGCCGAGCAGGGTCAGCCCACTTGACTGTTGCTGCGCTGTTCGGCTTTGCCAGTCCAGTCCACCACACACAGGCGGCGCATGGCTAACTCACTTCACCCTCCCGCCTTGTCCTCGAGATTGAATGCACAGCGGGCGGGTGGGCGGCTTGGCTCGTCAAAAATAGCAACGCTAGCGGAAGCAGAGGCGGATCGTCTGTCAATCTGCTCTCATATGCATGTTGGTGCGTGGCGGTGCGTCACATTTGGGCAGAGGAGACGAGCCCCTTTCTGGTTTTGCTTCGCAGGAAATGGCCGGCAAATGGCAAGGAGGGGTCCCACACCAAAGAGAAAGAGCCTTGCATCGGCTCAGGGGACAGCAACCAATAACACCAACACGAAAGCGAAGCCCAAGAAGAAACTTCGAAGATCGCCGAGCTGAAAATGACACCTTCAAGGACCCCTTTTTCAAGTGTCAACACACACCGAAACACACGCAGGTCTCCGTTTCTTCTAGCCAGGCTAAGTCGAAGCTCGTAAATGTATCACCTTGATCGAATGCTCTCCACGGCTTTGCGGTCACATTCTTTGGCTAGCCATGGTCGGCAGCGTAGCCAACAGAAAGAGATTTGACCCAATCGAGGGGCATACGGTGCAGCGTCGCTACAGCGTCAGCGAGGTTGCGGAGGCGCTGCAGTTGCATTATGCGACATTTTGAAAGGTGCATGTGACGATCGCAAAGGCCAGCGAGAAGAACCGGCAAACTTTTGTGAAACAGCAAAGAAAAACACAGAGACACTGGTCTCGTGCCCGGGGTAAGGGGTGGCGTAGCGGCGGAAAATCGAAAAGTGTTGTTGTTCTTCTGCCGGATTTTCTGCAGATCAGACCGACATGACACACACACACACGCACACACGACCCTTGCGAATCTCACGCGCGTGCGCATCGACGCTGACCAAACCGTTGCACCTCGTCGTAAGAATCGATAAGTCTACGGTCACCGTGCGGGCGGAGGTGGGTGATCGTTTCCGGTTCCGCTCTTTCGATGCGCTCGACTTTTGGACCCTTTCGATGCCGGGACCGCAAAAGCGTTCGTTCCTTTCCAGCAGACGAGTAGCAACTTTCATTCATGTGACTGGAAATCAAGCCCACGCACGAACCTCTTGTGCAGCACAAGAGCTGCATCTCGGCGCGGTGCATCCAATCTAGGCTTGAAAAAACCTTGTGGACGTTTACGCCAAGAGGTTCGCGCTGTTGCGACGCAAAGGCCAAGGGTGCATGCCGCAATACCGAAGACGCAGAGGTGGGAGGCACACAGCGTCGTTTTTCAAAACGATTCGGGGGGGTGCAATTCGACGCGGGAAGATCGGCCGCCGAGAACAACACTTTGCTCAGGGTTTTTTTCCCGATTGCCAGCGGCGCTCGCTTATGAAACAACACAAAAGGGCGACAACAGGGGTCCTCTCTCTTTGACAAAATGCTGTGTGACCTCGGCTTGGGTCAAGCGACTTGACGCCATTCAAAACTACTTGGCTGGCAGTCGACCTTTGATTAATAGTCGCCGTACGCTTCGGCTTGCTCCCACCATTTCATTTTGAGTCGCGGCGCGGGTTGAAAGAGGCGTCAGTCTCGGCTCTTCCAGCTAAGGATGGCGAGCGAGATGTCTGGCGAGGATCCCACTTTAGGCAGATCACCGATCCTTGACCGAGATGTAGGCTCTTCCCGATTCCCTCAATGTTAGATCCATTCGAAAGCGGTCTGGTTTTGTGCCCTCGTCAAGATCTTACACCCCTTTCTACGAAAACCCGACAGCTAGGCATGCTCGACGTCAGCTTGCTCGCTCTTGCTACTGTTCGTGGGGGCGAGACATGCTTGTGCCGCTCTCAGAGCAGGGAGAGTCCCTCGTCCTGCAATTGTATGATGCATCAAGCTGAACAAGCCTCGTGGGACTCTGTTCGCGAACAGCGGACGACCTGTCAACCACATGCCTCGGTATATCGAGATTTTCGCAGACGATGCCTCGTGTTGATGCTCCGACCGCTTCATGCCGCCGGACACGGTGCCTCGAGCTGGCGTGCATAGCGAGACCTTTTGTCAGGTAGAGAAGGTGCGAGAAACGAACGGCTCATAGTTGACTTGGCGGTAGACAAGCGTTGTCCACGTTTCTTTGATCACCTGTGCTGTCCAATGAAAATTCCCGCGGATGTCGATCTCCGAAGTGGGATTTTTTAGCCCTTGATTGTCGTTCATTTTGAATGTGGGCCACGGGAAGAGGATCCCGCGGCAAATTGATTGCTCCGCGAATCTGACTCATGTCTGCTTTGCATTGAAAAGAAAGGCTTGCCACTGACGCAACACCATCAACAAAGGTTACTCTGGCTGGATGTCCATTGGCTCAGAGCTCTAGTGCAAACAATAGAGATGAGCCGGTGTCAAAGCAATCCAACCAAGACAAGCTTTTGATTCTGCCGTCGAAGACAAAACTTTGACATCAACCTCGGCGCCTTATGTTCAACCGACACGGTCAATTCCAGAGCAGCTGTCAGAGTCAGGAACGACAGCAACGACTGAGTGGCGGTCGAGAATGGCGCAGAGTCACGTCAGTGGATGCTGGAGAGGAAAGGCTTCAACTTGTGTGATGACCGATGACCAGACTGACCGACGACGTCTACGTCAGTGCTTGTGGGTTTGGGTGGCTGACTGACTGACCGACTGACTGACTGACAGGCTGGCTGGCTGAATGCAGTCCACTGTGACTCTCTGCGACTCTAAATTTTGCCGAGACGGAAACCGGGATCCGTAAGAGCGTGTCAGTCAGCAGCACCACTCTAAAATTCTTGCGCTCAAAAAGCAAACGACGCGGTGCAAAAAAAGACGAAAAGAAATGAAAAAAGGCTTGGCCACGGAGTAATCGCCCAGGTCCAGGCACTTGAGCCGCCAAAAAACTCTAAAGTCCGTGGGTGCTCAGCAGCGAGCCTCCCGTCGAAATACCGGCGAAATGCAAGGGACTCTTTTTTTCGTGGCGCCTTCTCCGGTCATACAACGCAACGCGATACGCAATCCAGTACAGTATGACTGCGCAGATAAAGCGAGAGGCGGCTTAGAGCCGAGGTCAACGGTGGATTGGCTAGGATGGGAGAGAGCGAGTGTCTATGAGTGAGACGGTTTAGCCAGCGATCCGCTAACAAGCGAGAGAGCGAGGATTGAGCTCCAGTCTTGCTTTCTGCGCAACGATAGACTCGCGCCTCCACGCTGCTCGACTCGTCTTAACTCCCTCGGATGTCGACTTCCATCTCACTTTCCTCGCATCGTCCATCATCTTCTACTCCAGCAGCCCCGGAAGTCATTCTCCAGACCGACCTGTCTCATCACAAGCTTGCACCTTGCTGATCAACGCACGCCTGCCCACATCCGCGGCATCCTCTCTGACCCTCCGCTCGCCTCATCCCGGTCCACGCAAGTCGATCCTGCACTTGGCAAAGAGTCTCGACCCGCTCTCGTCAAGGTCACCACAATCAATCGACGCGACTGTATTGGTGGGCTGAATCCATACGCGATACAAGTCTAGACGCTCTCTCCGAAGCCATCCGAGATCACGGGGCCTTGTCTGACCTGGTGGACGTTTCATTTTGCCCTCGTGTCGTCACTCCGGTTCACACCAACCGCTCAGCCAAGTTCAAAGTCTATACACTATATCTGTGGGACCCTTCCCTTCCTAATTAGCTTCCTCCATCATGTCGTTCGAAGCTAACCATCTCAAGCAAACCGCTTCAAGGGCATCCAGCACTCGATCCTCCCTCTTCAGTCGAGCCTCTGGCTTCGTGACGGGTTCCTCCTCACGACGCCAACCGCAAGCATCCGGCTCTCCAGCCTCGAGCCCCAACATGTCGTCCAACGCCACCTTCACTCAGACTCCCACCAACGATGCTGGCGGTCCACGCAAGTTCGACCACATCTTTGCCGCACCCGCTCCCAGCGTCAAGCTCGCTCCTCCTGCCCCACTTTCCGATTCGCAACAGCAGAAGTATGAAGAGATGCTTGAACACTTTAAATCCATCAAGGAGTTCCCCACCACTCTCAAGCACAACTCGCCCACCAAGCCGCTCGGCGAGTGGGAGACCCTGCGCAACCTTTCACGAGAGTCCATGATTCGCTACCTTCGCGCCACCAAATGGGACGTCACTTCTGCCAAGAAGCGTCTTACCGACACCATTGCTTGGAGGCGTGAATACGGCGTCGACTCCCTCAAGGCCGAAGATCTCGAGCCCGAAGCCATGACGGGCAAGGAAACGATCCTCGGCTACGACAACAAGGGTCGCCCGCTCCACTACATGCACCCTTCGAGAAACACCACCGAAGAGACACCAAGGCAGATGCAGTATGCCGTCTGGATCTTGGAACGCGCCATCGATATGATGCCTCCCGGTGTAGAGATGCTCGCTTTGCTCATCAACTTTGGCGGCAAGAAACGCAATCCGACGTCCATCAGCAACGCCAAGCTCATGCTCTACATCCTCCAGAACCACTATGTCGAGCGACTCGGTATCGCGCTCTGCATCAACGTGCCCTGGATCTTCAAGGCATTCTGGAACGCCATCTACCCCTTTATCGACCCTGTCACCAAGGGCAAGTGCAAATTCGATGAAGCTATCAAGGACGAGGTGCCCAATGAGCAGCTGGCCTCCGACTTTGGCGGTCTGCTCGATTTCCCTTACGAGCACGACAAGTACTGGCCTCAATTGGTCGAGTTGACCAACAAACGTAAGCAGGAGCAGCTCGAACGTTTCCGTACACTGTGCAATTCCGAGATCGGTGCTTCGGAATGGGTCATCCGCGGTGGAGACGAGCTAAACCGTTCAACAGCGCCGCACAAGCAAGACTCGGGATTCCATGAAGTCGAGGATCCCGTCTCGTCTGCCGGCGCAGCTGCTGGCACAGCCAAAGTGTCCGCCAGTTCGAAGCAGACCGACTCGACAGCGGTGGAGAAGCCTGCTCCTACATACCAGTCGGCGGCAACTCCTGGCAACGAGGATGGCCACCTGGACCGCTTCTACACCACACAAACCGAGCTCCCACCGCAGCTCGAAAGCCAGCTCGAGAGTGGAGAGTTTTCCGATCCTGAAGACACGACGGTGGTCAACGACCACCAACGGGACGCCACGGGCGCTGTTGCAGGATCTGGCAACTCTTCGAGTACATCTGTCGACAACAAGACCCACGCGCACAAGCACGGCGATGCGAGCCTGTTCGCTGCGGTGGTCGGAGGCATCTCTTCAGGGCTTGTTGGTGGCAAAGCTGCTTCGGACGCGGCAGATCAAGCCTCCAAAGCCGCTGATCACGAGTCAGAGCTGCACGGCAAGCCAGGCAAGCACGACAAACACGACAAGCACCACCACCTCAAGACCATCAAGGCCGTCTTCCACCGCAAGTCGGAATCCGAAAACCGCCCTTCGCCGGCCATCTCTGCGAGCTGAGCCCCAACAACGTTCCGTTGATGCATTTTGAACAACACAGCATGGATATACCACTTCTTTTTTCATTCACTTTGTCTTGCTTCGCTCCTTGTTCTGTCTCGAATGTATCTTTTCTGCACCGTGCCATCGCAATCGACTTGATCGGAATTGCACACAAAGAGTGGCTGTGGCCGAGTGTGACAGATGAGTGGGGAGTTGGTGGGACGGATGTGGGCTTGACAGATGAAGAGACAAACTTTATTGCGAACTTTCTACAAATCATTCGAGCAGCAACCAAATCGACAGCCGCTGCGTCTACCCTTTGTTGCGGCTCTAGAGCTGACCAGGATGCTCGCCGTGCAACCAAGCGTTGAACATGGCGAGCGCGGCCTGGGGTTTGTCGTGGGGTACGAAGTGGCCGGCCTCGTCGACGATGGCGTAGGTCAAGTTGCCGTGATTCTTGTACTCTCCGCCCTTGATTTCGTTCCGTTCGCCGACGTACCACGCCTTGAGGTCCGCGCGGTTGTACTGCTGCTTACCGGGCCATTCGAGCGCTTCGGACCAAGCGCGGTTGCCGACGTAGTTGCAGATGAAATCTCGGCGACCCGAGTAGGTCAGCACACGGACGTTGTTGGCGAGGATGCTGGCGACGGCCCAGGTGGACTCGCGCGAGCCGTCGCCGGTCTTGGCAAAGTTGGCGTAGACGTTGTCGGAGCACCCGACGAACACGCCGTCGTGCTTGTCGCCGGGACCTCTGCCGTCGACGCCGAGCGCCGCCTTGGTGGCGGGTGCGTTGAGGAAGGCTGCTACCCAGTCTTCCTCGTCGTACTTGGCCGGGTGCTGCCAGTCGTACGGCGACTTGTGCAGCGAATCGTACGGGCTCGACAGCGCACCTTCGCAGTAGTTTGAAGCGGCTTGGCACGCCAGCACGTCGTACGACTCGCCGCGCGACGCTTTGCGGTTACACTTTTCGACCAGCGTCAAGCACGTCGGGATGCTCTCGCGCATCCTCCTGCACTTGCTTTGCGGTAGGAGCGGTTGGGGGGCGCCGGATTTGTCGGTACACGTGTACTCTACGTACGCCGGAAACTGGTGCTGCGGGCTCGTGATCCCGTTTCCGATCAACACACTTTCCAACGGCAAGGGCTTGAGATCGAGACGCTCCTTTTCGATCCGCTTGTTGTCTTGCACAATCTGGTTGGCCAACAGCGGGATGTACCTGCCTGCATAGCTCTCACCGGCGATATGGAAGGAGCTGAACGCATCGCCATCCCCTTTGAAAATCTCTTTCCCCATGTGCATCGCCAGCAAGTGCAAGAACGCAGAAGCGTCCTTCGCCGCCGATTCCGCCGAGAAGACCCTCGCCGGCGGCTTGTCGGTGCGCGACTTGTTCGCCCAGTCCACGTATGAGTAGCCTACACCGACGGGCTGATCGAGGAAGATCATCGTAGCGTTGCTGTTCCACGCCCACGGGTTCTTCTCCGCGCCCGGCTTGCCGTCCCTCGAAGCCGGATCGACAGCGTTGCACGGTCCCAGCTCCATCAGCAGCCCCGTGAAGGACGAGCATCCGGGTCCGCCGTTGAGCCACAGAACGACGGGATCGGTCTTGGGATCGTTGCGCGATTCAAAGGCCCAAAAGTAAAAATGCTCGATGGCGCCCTTGGTACGGCCGTCCTTTTCGTGCTTGGCCGCGGAGAAGGCCGTCTCGGAGGCGGAGGCGGACGAAGCGTGATGGTGGGAGAGCAGGTCGACGTCGACATCGAGGTATCCGGAGTACGACTTGACGGAAGGGTCGCAGAGAGAGGACGGAGGTGAGACGACGCGCAGACTATGTGCGGGGAGGTTGGGGTGCGAGAAGGTTGAAGCTTCCTGGGATGGTCGGAGAGTGAAAGGGATCTGTGCGGCTTCGGTGACCGCGATCGCGATGGCGGCGAGGAAGCCGAGGGTGGGAGAGACTCGCATGATGTCGAGCAATGTCCTTCGCTTGATGTCGTTGAGAAGGAATGAAGGAAGGAGGAGGCGGACAAGTATTGCTTCTCTTTATCGTTGGCTTCGTGTCTGCTTCTCAGCAACTTGAGCTGGAGGAGCCCGCTTATTCCGATTACGGTTGAAAAAACAAAGTTTCAGAGGGCGACCGTGCGAACGAGCTCGGGCGGCAAACTGTGCATCGCTACGCACGCTCTCCGCATTCATTTCGAATTTTTTTCGGGTGGGAAAGCCAACTCTTATGCGTCGTGCTGCATCACGGGTACAGTAGCTGCTTATTACTAATGCTGATAACGTCGACCGAGTCACCCTTTTATTTTGGAGTTGTTAGACTTTCGAGCCTGGCTATCCGATTTTCGGCGAATCTGAGAAGAAACGGTGCGAAAGGCTTTTGACTTTGAGAGCCACGAGCGATATATTTTTTGATTGCCGTGCCAGCTTTATCTAAGCCCACTTTCAGACAGCGCAACGCAGGCTGCCAAGTGATGAAGAGCAAAGTCGAGTCAACTCTCTCATCCTATCTTTCTTCTTTCAAACATCATCTCATCACCCTCTTCGCTGCAGCATCGCTCCAAAATGCAGCAGCTCACCACCCCTCTCATCCCGCTCCTCGATGCGGCGGGCGTCAAGGACAGCACCCTGATCGATGCTGTTGCTCGCATCGCTCCTGTTCTTGTCCCACAGGATCTTGTTTCTTCGCTCCCACCCAACGTCGCCTACTTGGTCCTGGCCGATCCATCATTGACCTACGAAGCCGCAGCCGATCTGCTCGATGCTGGCGCAGAGGCGATCGTCACTGCTGATACCAAGCTCATCGAGCAGTTCGACGCCGCTGTCGCCCAGTCCCGGTTCATCTACTTGTCGGCTTCCGGTGCTCCTCCCGTTCCCGATGTGCTCGAAGGGGTTGCTGGTGCCGTGATCAGCTTGCCCACTGCCTCGGCTATTGCTTCCTCTACACAGCTGGTCAAGACCACCGCCGATGCGCTGCAGACAAAGACGTCGGGCAAGTCGCTGTTTGTGCTTGCCACTTCTGGCGTCCCCACTGTCGAGGACGTCAAAGCTGTCGCCAAGCTTACTGCTAGCATCATCGCTCCTTCTTCTGTCCTTTCCGTCTCGGCTGAGGAAGGCCAGCAGCAACAAGGCAAGCTCGACATCGCCGACGCCTTCATCGCCCCTCTCACTTCCGACCGCACCGACGGCCTCTTTGCAACCACCGTCGTCTCCTCGGCTTGCTCTACCTCCCTCGGCCTCGTCTACTCTTCTCCCCTTTCCATCCGCAAGTCGATCGCCACCGGCTCCGCCCACTACCAGTCGCGCAACCGCGGTCTCTGGCACAAGGGCGAATCCTCCGGTGCCACCCAGCAGGTCGTAAGCATCCGTCAAGACTGCGACTCGGACGCCATCCAGTTTGCGGTTCGTCAGTCCCGCGGCACCTCGGCTGCTGGCTTTTGCCATCTGGAAAACCGCGAAGGCTGCTTCTCGTCGGCTACCGGTCTCGCTAAGCTGGAAGCGACGCTCAAGCAACGCAAGCAGTCTGCGCCCGCGGGCAGCTATACAGCTCGACTGTTCAACGATGCTTCGTTGTTGGGTGCCAAGCTCCGTGAAGAGGCGGCGGAGCTGGCCGATGCCAAGAACGAGGATAAGAAGCATGTGGCGTTCGAAGCGGCCGATCTGATCTACTTTGCGCTCACCAAGTGCGTTTCTGCTGGGATCGGGCTGGAAGAGATCGAAGCTTCGCTCGACGCTAAGTCGAAGAAGATCTCGCGTAGGAAGGGAGACGCCAAGCCGGCGTTTGCCGAACAGCAGAAGGCTGCTGAGTCCAAAGCTGCTGCTCCTGCTCCCGCCCCTGCTCCGGTTGCGGCGAAGGACGCAAGCGCGCCGATCAAGATCCAATCCTACCGCTACGAAGACCTCTCTGCAGCCCAAAAGAAGGAGCTGCTCAAACGACCAGCACTACGCACCGAGCAAGTCATGGAAATCTGCCGCCCCATCCTTCGATCCGTCAAAGAGCGCGGTGACGCAGCGCTGCTCGAACTCACCGAGAAGTTCGACAAGGCCAAACTCACCACCCCCGTCCGCCTGCCTCCCTTCGTCGACGATTCGGTCATGGCCAAGATCAAGCCGGAAGTCAAGACTGCGATCGACATCGCGTACAACAACATCTACAAGTTCCACAAAGCCCAGAAGACCACGTTTGGAAACAGAAAGGCGGCTACTACCGGAGCCAACGGCACCGTGGAGGGAGTCGAGGGACCCGAGGACGGAGTGCTGGAAGTCCAGACGATGCCCGGTGTAGTCTGCCGCCGGTTCGCGCGACCGATCGAGTCCGTCGGGCTGTACGTGCCCGGAGGATCGGCGGTTCTTCCCTCGACCGCGCTCATGCTCGGTGTGCCCGCGCAGGTGGCGCGCTGTCCGACGGTCGTCATCGCCACCCCGCCGCGTCCGGACGGGTCGATCTCCCCGGAAGTGCTCTACTGCGCATCCAAGGTCAACGCCACCGCCATCCTGTGCGCAGGTGGAGCCCAAGCAGTGGCCGCGCTCGCGTACGGCACCGAGACGTGTCCCAAGGTGGACAAGATCGTCGGGCCCGGAAACCAGTTCGTGACGGCGGCCAAGATGCTGGTGCAGAACGAGACGGACGCGATCGTCAGTATCGACATGCCGGCTGGACCGTCTGAGGTACTTGTCGTAGCGGATGGGGGGGCGGATGCGGCGTTTGTTGCGTCGGATCTGCTGAGTCAGGCTGAACACGGTCCCGACTCTCAAGTGGTGCTGGTGGGGATCGATCTGACCGCCGAACAGTTGGGCAAGATCGAAGCCGAGGTGGATAAGCAGGCTAGGGCGCTGCCCCGAGTCGACGTGGTGCGTCAGGCCATCGACAAGTCGGTCACCGTCATCGTCCCCGATCGCACCACCGCCATCGAGTGGAGCAACGCTTACGCTCCCGAACACCTCATCCTCCAAACATCCCACCCCGAGGAACTGGTCAAGAACGTCACCAACGCCGGCTCCATCTTCGTCGGCGCCTGGTCGCCCGAGTCGTGCGGAGACTACATGTCCGGCACCAACCACTCGCTCCCCACCGCGGCGTACGCCAAGAGCTACTCGGGCGTCAACGTGGGCACGTTTGAGAAGTGCATCACGAGCCAGAGTCTGACCGAGGAGGGGCTGAAGGGCTTCGGTCAGAACGTGATCGATCTGGCCATGTGCGAAGGCCTACAGGCTCACGCGATGGCGGTCAAGATCAGGTTGGAGAGGTTGGCTGGCAAGTAGAGACGTGCTCGAATGATATTGCTTTCCCGTTATCTCTGTGCGAACGTGCGAGTGCGCGACTCGACTGAGAGTTGTGGTCCAGAAACAAGAGCGGGTCGAGGGCAGCCGTGGCAAACGGCGTTGCTGTTCGCGCACGAACCACAGTCGCGGCGCCAAACACCATTTCAACTTCCAGACTTGTACGAATGATAATGGGTATTGGAAAAGCGTCAAAAGAATGATCGAAACTCGAAACGAATGTGTATAAAACCTGCTCTCCTCACTGCTGCTTCTCATCCCACTCCGCCCCCCTCTGCGCCATCTGATACTCCTCCTCCCCACCCTGCCTCACCAGATCCGCCGCGCCAAACTGCTGCTGCAGCGGCGAATGGTTGAGCCCGCCGCCGCGACCGCTTCCTCCCGGCACGGCCAGCTGCTGCTCCTTCTCGCTGTACCTCTCGACGCCGTACGACGCGCCCGAGCCGGAGGGAGATATCGACCTCAACTCGGACGGTATCGGCGTCAGCCTGCCCACCTCGGTACCCGGCTGTGCGGTTTCCGACAGCGGCTGGTCCTGAAGCGTATGCGTCATGCTCGAGACTTGGGAGATCCGGTCTTGATCGGCGGTTCTAGACGGACCTGCCGCTGCACCCGCACCACTTCCCACCGCCGGCACCACTCCTCCCGCCGTCGCCGCCTCCCCATTCCCCGCCGCCTCTGCTCCAGCAGCTGAGGTGGCAATAACCCCCCTCGACCCCCTGAAATAACTCTTCCTCCTCTGCTTGAGGTGATCAAACGGCAAGAAATTCTCCTCCATCTGCCTCATCTCTGGCGGCAGCGCATCGAAGTCCGCATTGCCATTCCGCTTCTTGGCCTTCAACGGGTTATCCTCCAACAACAACTCCTCCAACTCATGCGTCGCATCGAAATTCGCCTTCTTCGAATCGGGCTCAAACGGCGGCGTGACCGCCTTGGCCTCCATCGCGCGCCAATCGACGCCCGCAAACCACGGGTGCGCCTTAAACTCGTCGATCCCACTCCTGCACCCCAGCCGCTTCCTCGGATCGCGCTCGAGCAACGACTTGATGCAGCTGACCGTCTCCCGACTTACGATCGTCTCGACGTTCTCCGGGAAGGTGCAGCGATCGTTGAGGATCGAGTGCGTCAACGCCGAGTTGGTCTTGCCTCGAAACGGTCTCCTACCGAACAGCAGTTCGTACGCCACCACGCCCAGACTCCACCAATCGACGCTCGACAGGTAGCCCCGCTTGGTCAGCACCTCGGGCGCCATGTACGCCATCGAACCGGCGATGCTCGTCAGCGGCCTCCTCGGCGAGAAGTGGACCGCAATATTAAAATCCGTCAGGTGCGCATGCCCCTTCTCGTCGAGCAGCACGTTGTCCGGCTTCAGGTCGCGATGCACGATCTGCAGCCGGTGCAGGTAGTCCAACCCCAACGCCAGCTCGGCGACGTAGAAGCGCACCACGTCCTCGCTCATATTCCCCGTCCGGTCCAGATGAAACCGCAGATCGCCGCCGAGCATCAGGTCGAGCACCATAAACATGTTCTCGTCGTCCTGGAACGCGTAGCGCAGGTTGCAGACGAAGGGCGAATCGATCTCCTCGAGCAACCGCCGCTCCTGGATGATGTTGGAGACGGCGCGCATCTTGATGCATTTGGCCTTGTTGATGTACTTGAGCGCGTAGAGGTCCTTGGTCTGCTTGTGTTGGACGACGCGCACCTTGCCGAACGCGCCCTTGCCGACCGCGCGGAGCAGGTAGAAGTGGTAGAGGTCGACGGGGCCGTCAAAGTCGATGACTTCGGGTTTGCAGCAGATGGCACCCATGGTTGGTGCGGGGGCGCGCGCGCGGAGAGAGAAGGTGGGGAAGAGAGAGCGGGATGGTGTGTGTGTGACGTAGGAAAGAGGTCTATGCGGGGGTGTGCTGGTGTATGTGCATGGGATGAGAGTTGGTTGTGGATCCAAAGACGCTGGTCGAAAGTTAGGCTGTGAGGTGGGGCGACATCCAAGGGGGAGGCTGCGTGGGTATCTGTCGTTAAAAATGACGAGCCTACAAGTCGAGAGGGGTGTTGCGACTGAATGCGCTTCAGGAACGGTGGAATGCGATCAGAAGGATGGTGGAAAAAGTCGTTGCTGACTCCATGAATGCGCCGCCGCCGCCGTCCCGTCGCCAAATGGGTGCTGTGATGACAAGCGTGTGCTCCAGCTCGCCCAGACTGGGTGGGTGAAGGGCTGGTGATCGCACGGCTGATGCTATTGTCGGTCAGTCGCACGGGGCCGCCCGATGAAATGCGATGTGTGTGTGCTCGGGGCGATCGAAGTGGTTGACGTGGTTGAATTGGTCAGGTGAATGGCCGAGTTGGTGACGAGGCGATGGCCAGAATGCGAACCGAACAAAGTGTGCTTTGTCCAAGCTGACCCTGACGGATAGGCTGATGTGGTGGTGGTAGGGAAACACCGACTGACAGTGATGGCGAGGACGAGAATAGAGCTCCAAAGGGCAAACCTGTAAATGCGTGGCCGAACACCCACGACGTAAGCGGCGGGAAGTGAAAGAAAGATGCACACACACACTCTCTCTCTCTCTGTCTCTCTCTCAACACACACGCACTTTCTAACCGAGACGCAACAAGCGCTTGACCTCACTCGCTCTCTCTCCCACTCTCTCTCACACACACACTTTCTTTCTTCTGCACCTTTGTTTTAGCTTGCAACCCCTTTGTTCACACTCGCAACCCACGCGCTGCACAACGCCTTGGACCAGCCAAGATGGAGGAGAAAAGGGCTAGGCGCTGCGTCGGAATCTCAAATCTCATCTCAACGCAAGACCGAACCACAGAGAGACTACATACAGTATACACTCTTTGCCGCCGTCCGTTTCCTCTGTCAAGAAAATACTTTAAATTGCTATTTAAAATTGGAGAAATCTTGACACAGCACACCCGCAAGCGGTCAAAACGTTTTCGTTTTTTTTTTTTTTTTCCTTTTCTTCTGCTGCTTGTGTTGCTGCTTGCGGTCGCGCGCGCGTGTGTGACCGTGCATGGAGCCGAGAGAATCACCACAGCAGGCAAACGGCGGAACGGCGTTCGATTTTTAAGAGAGGAGAAAAGAAAAAGAAAGAGAAATCCACAATTCCGGAATCTCGTTGGATCGCCGTCTCTTGCTGCACAGAGAGAGTGTGTGAGTGACTGCAGTTGGCAGGCTTTTGTCGCGCCTAAACTGCTTGCCCTTCGCTCTCTCGTTTCAGCGCCGAAGAAAACGAAAGTAGCGGCCTTCGACTCTTTCGAAATGAATACCAGCCCTGCCTTTTGTCGACTTCATACTGCTGCAAAAGTGGGCGGACAAGAGAGGTGGTCGGCAAGGGGGGGCGAGGCTGAGGTCGCGAAGAAGCCCCACACCAGAGAGAAAGGTCGTAAGGGATGTACAGTTGCGGGTGGCTTAGGTCACGCATGCACTTTTTGCAGCTGGCCAAAGTCTGTCCTGTAGAAAAGAAGTTTAAGCTCTGGTCCCCCACATTTGAAAGAATTCTTGGTCCATGGTGCCTGACTATTTGTAGAAGCTTTGAGCGTTGGTCGCTCGAGTGCGCGTCGATGCGCTCTTTCAGTGACTGGTGTTGGGTCACGATGCGTCGCTACGAGCCCACGCTGGGATGTGCCAGCTCATTCTCGGCGGCCAAGCAACCCCACGAACCTGCTGCGTACGTCCACAAGATGTGGGCTTGATGTCCTCGCAGTCCAAAATGGGCAATGCGGGGGGAAGAAGCACCTGGATCTCACTCGCGCGAAAAATTGCTGCCTAACACACGTGATGGCAAATCGTGTCAAATCGGGCTCTCTTGGCTGAGAAGAAATTGCAAGGAAGAAAAGGGTCAGTCGACGAATGGCCAGAAAAAAAGTTGCTTAGCATCTCACACACTCTCGTCGTCACCATCACCAATCACCTTTCACCGCCAGATCGCGCTCGCCCAACATGATCAGCGCCCCTTCATCGCAGGCTCTGCTTGCTCGCGCAGCGCTTCGAGGTGCGACTGCTGTCTCTAGGGCTGCTGCTGTAGCCAGACCTGCTGCACGCACTGCCATGGCCGCTTCCAACACCAGTGCTCCTCACCAGTCCACAAGAAGCTTCACCGTCTCCACCGCAACTCGTCAGGCTGTGGAAGCACCTCTCTCTACCGCAACTAATGCTCAAGCTGACCTTGAAGCGGACGCAGATGTCGACCCCACCTCGCCAACTTTGCTCCAAACCCTCCCGACCTCCGGCAGGAGCAAGCGCGGCAAACCCACCACCGACGCCGAAAAAGCCAAATCCCTCCTCAAATGGGGCTGGTTCGAACCGCGCTCCTCCGAAACAAAAGAACTCCTCAAGTCGCTCCACGAAGAAACCCCTTTCCCTTCCTGGCTCCGACACACCTACGAAGACGTCAAAAGCTTCCGTTCCGCTCGTGCTCGTCTCTGGGTCCCCACCCTCGAAGAGATCCGCACCCTCACCGGCGGCTCCGAGTCCACCACCGTCACCGATCCGCAACAGTGGATCGAGGAACGAATCGACTCGCATCGCAACCAACTCGAGAAGGCCGACTCCAACACCAGTGGTAAGAAGAAGAACAACCCGGACTACATCTCGCAAGTCGAACTCTGGGACATGATGGACTACGAGCAGCAGGTCGATTACTCCCTCCGCTCTCTGTGGAAGTCCATGTCGGAACAACAGCGTGCTGCTGCTCTCCTCCGCACGCGCTTCGACAGCATCCGTAAGCTCGGTTGGCGTCAGGGTTACTCGTCCGGCTACCCACGACCGTCCTCAGCCAACGACGCGGGTGAAAGCTCGCACCTCCCCGAAAAGCTCGGCGGCAAAGGCGAAGAAGGCTGGGCGGCCTTCCGGGAGCTTCAAAGGGCCGAGGAGCAATCCGCCTGGATCGCGTGGCAGCAGCTCTCGCCCGAGGAGCGGGTGGCCGAAGAGAAAGCGGCTTGGAAGCTGCGCGATCGATCCCAGATCTACATGGACGATTCCGAAGACTCGATGGTGCTCGGTTCCCCCGCTCCTCGATGGTACGCCGTGCCGGAGAGAGCCGGCGAGCTCACTTTCTTGCCCAACACGATCGTCAAGCTGGTCAAGAACCACACGCCAGAGGGGCAGGAGTACGACGCGTTCAAGGCGACGTTCCGCGTCCCGCTCTCGATGCACAAGCATGCGCTCCGGTCGTACCTGCTTTCGATCTACGGGCTCAAGACTACCTGGGCGAGATCGTCGATCTACCGCTCCGAGATCACACGAGACAACCGCACCGGTAAGAAGATCACCGGATCGGGACGAACGTACAAGAAGGTCGAAGTGGGGTTGCTCGAGCCGTTCCTTTTCCCGGAGATCTCGCCGGATTTCCAGAAGCAGCACCTGCTCACCTCGGAACTCGACTACGAACGCAGCAGGGTGTACCTCAAGATGACCAAGACTACGCGGTGGAGGGGGAAGAAGAGCGAGGAGCAGTACGAGAGGGAGATTGCGAATCGGGATCGCGCGACGTATCATCGGTTGGATCCGCTCTCGTCGGATGGGATCGTGGGGGGTGCGAAGGAGGAGGGGGAGAGGTTCCCGAGGTTTATGGTCAAGACCAAGGGTCTGCCGAGTGCCAAGCATGGCAAGATTCTCGAGTTGCTCAGCGAGGAGAGGAGGAAGAAGGAGGAGAGGGTGAGTGCGTTGGTTGAGCAGTTTAGGCGGGATGCTCGGGCGGAGGCGCAGTAATGTTGCAAGAAAGAAGTGTATTTCTGAAATGTTGAAAAACGCTTGATCACAAATTCTGATGAAGTGATCCTTTCGATTTGAGTAGGTCGTTGTGCATCATGCCACCAACCCATCGCTCCTCAAGCGCGCCTTTACCGCCTCGACGATCTCTTGCGTCGTGGTCTCGCTTGCCACCTTGACTGTGACCACGCCCATCTCGCTTGCCTCGTCCGGCACCTGTAGCGTATCGAGCTGACTGTAGAGCATGTCGAGTTTCATAAAGTGGCCCTTTCGGTTGCGCATCCTGTGCTCTAGGAGTTGTCGGGTGAGGTCTAGGTAGACGTGGATGACTTTTAGGTCGGTTGGTTGGTGGGTTTCTGGCTGGGTTGCGGCGGGGTCGGATAGGGAGGAGATTGTGCCGCGGAGTAGACGCCGGTAGATGAGTTTGAGGGAAGAACAGGCGATGACGGCGATGCGGTAGGAGGAGCCTGGCGTGTGCGATGCGAGAGGAGCGGAGCCGGCGGTGCTAGCGGTGGGTGAGGTGGAGGAGGAGTCGGTGGTGGTGGTGGTGGTGGTGGTGGAAGATGTCTCGTACACCTCAGCGAGCGCCTTGACCCGCTCCTCTTGTCGGACGCTCGGCTGCCGCTGGGTGGAAGCCAGCTCCAACCCCGTCCTGCGAATCTCGATCAACCACGGTTCGCGATCGTCGTCGTCCAGCGGCTGCCCGCGCGACATCTTGTCCACGTTGCGAGCAGGATGCAGATCGTCCCCGTCGACAAAGGGGCACGAGAGCGCAGAGGCAAGCGCAGACCCGACCGTCGACTTGCCGCTGCCGGAGGTGCCCATCACTATGAGCAGAGTAGGTGTCGACATGGTTTGTAGCGCAGTGAAGGTGAGGTGGGGAGGTGGAAGGGGAGACGAGTGGAGGATGCGGGAAGCGCTGGTGAGTGGATGCTAAGGTGGAAGAAGTGGTGTTGGACACGATGCTGTTGAGAAGTCGGATTCGGGTAAAAGCGTCGAGTCGGAAAGGCGTGGAAATTTAAACGCCCTCCCCGGTCCGGTCGCTCCGCAATTCTCACCTCACGCGATCCAACACTCTGTGACTTGCCCACACCGCACACAACACCATCTCAGAACCCTGATCCACACAACACACTCCCACGCACAGTGCACTCACAAACCCTTCCTCGTACAACTTTTTTCGCTCACAAGGGGTATCATTACGCACCAAACCTCCACACCCACACAACCAATCTCGACGTCTTGCGCCATCAGTTCTCAACGTCATCATCGCTGACCCCTCCGCTCATCCTCCCATCATGATGCTCGTCCGCTCCTCCATCCTCCCCGACCCCGCACCTGGCCAGACTCGGAGCCAACACCCTCGCCAACGCCTTCGCCTGCGCATACAGCCCTGACCAGATCTTGGCCTCTTTCGCATCGTTCTCGCCTGCGTCTTGCACCGCTGCATCCGCCTCACCAGCAGCGCCACCACCACCCGTGACGCTGATCGGGAAGTGATCCGAAACCGGCGACCTAGACGGCGTAGCGGTGAGATCCGATCTCGTCGACGTCGGAGTGGTGACGCCCGAGCGCAACCTCGAACGGGTCGGATTGTTGGCGGAAAGCGTAGCGGTGGAAGAGGCGAGTGCCGGGCTCGCTGCGTTGTTGCTGCTGCTTTGCTGCGTCGAACCCGGCTTCACCTGGCTCGCGGAGGAATCTCCAGCAGCAGCGTTGAGAGTGAGCAGCATGAACGGCCTTCTACCCTCCCCTCCTAGCCCCTCGTCATCCTCCTCCATCTCCCCCCTCGACACGCTCACCGGCGCACTCGGTACAACCGGCATCACCAGAATCCTCCCCAAATCGCTCTCCAACAGCAGCGGTACCAACTCCCTCCCTGCGCCCTTTTCCCCCTTCATCCCCGTCAGCGTATGCTTCGACACTGCTACCGTCATCCCTGGCATCAGCACATCCCCCTCCTTGTCCGGTTTGACGTTCGTCGCCTGGCGCCACGCCGTCACCGCCAACGCAGACAGACAGCTCGCCCTCTCGTCCAACGTCAGCGCTGGCGTCCTCGCACTCGCACTCGCCGCAGCCGGCATCGGAGCGCCCGTGGCCGCAGCGGTGCTCGCCAGGATCGACGCAACCGCCGATCTCGGCGCAGCAACATCCACAAGCCGCGTAGCTACCGCGTAGAGCTCGGACGATTCGAGGAGCGTGAGCAGCGCCGTGTGCGGCCGTGCTGCATCCGGAGACGAGTCTTGATGGATCAGCTGCGAGAGCAGCGCGGTGATCGATGACGGTTGGAGCATCGCTGGCGCGGGGTCGCAAACGCTCGAGTAGAACAGTCTGCGTTGGTATGGTATGTGGGTTGGAAAGAAGAGGAGGAGCGATATCGAGATATTCTAGCGAAAAAGAAAGGGTTGCGACTTTTCGGAAATCGGTTACGGGAAAGCTCTCTCAGCGTGGGTCAGCCTAGCAAAAATCCCAGAAATGGCGAATCCTTTTTTGGTCGTCACAAACACCTCGGTGGTTGTGGTTTTTTTGGTGGGGTCGTGCGCTGCGTTGAGCTTGTTGGAAGATGAAGTGTGGAGTAAAAAATGGGCATTTTCGGTGGCATTTTTTCGCGTGAAATATTGTTGGGTTAGTTCGTCACACTGTGACTGTGACTCTGCAACTGATTTTCTGTGTATTTTTTTTTAATCCGCGGCACACCGACGGGCTGCAGGGGTGCTCGCGGTTGGGCTGGCGGGCGACGCTGCGAAAGGGTAGTTGGGTTGCCTCGGTGGGTTCGTGGTTGGTGGAGCTGGAAAAATACACTTTTTGTAAGGCTGGCTCGAGGCCCGACGACCTTTCATGCTTTGTTGAAGAGGGCCGTCGTTCCTTTGCTTTGGATCTTACACCATCATCGCTCAAAGGAGACGATCGTCGTAGCGTCCGGCTTCCTTCCGATCTTGAAGGGCTTTAAAAGGTTTGGCTCTGCACGCAAGCGTCGTGTCTCGTGCGTCAGTCAAAACCCACGCAGCGAGGCGTTGAGTCGTCCGAAGCGGCAACTTCGACCCCCCGACTTTCATTTCAGCACCTCCGTCAAGGTCGACATGGGGCGGTGATTCGCACCACCTTCTCAGCACGCATCGAAAGGGTTCTGTTTGGTCTACAATCAACGACAACTTCGGTCCTCTACGACGACCTATCTCACTCTCTCTCGAAAGATGAACTCGATCAGCTACCTTGACTCGGTGCTCAGCCGATCCTTTGCACCACCACCGGATCAACCGCCATCACGTCCGTCGACATCCAGCAAACGCTCTCGCTCCCACTCTTCGCTGCCCGCAAGTCGTCGAGCTTCCAGCACATCGCCTCCCACCCCTTCCGGATCTTCGTCGCTCCGCCGATGGTCGCAGGAGCAAGACGAGCCTTCCCGCGCGCTGTACAGCAGCCACAGCCTGCGTCGGACGGGAAGCATCCCGGCGAGCCTGTATCCTTCGCATGCGCTCGATACGGACGATACGGATTCGGACTCGCAGCAGACGCGAAGGGCGAGGTGGAGTGGGCTGTGGGGTTTGACGGGCTGGTTGGACGAAGCGATCCACCCGGGAACGAGGGATCACTCGAGCAAGAACAGCGATTCGGAGCTCTCGTATCGACGCACCAGACGTGTGCCGAGCTTGGATGATCTGCTGCTCAACTCGACAGCGCCGCAGAGGGATCGGGCTCGACGCACTGCTTCGTCCGGCCACCCGCACCGCCGTACCCCGCGCGATGGATCGTCGAGCAGCACCGACGAGTCGTCCTCGGAACGCCGGCGAAGGTCCAAACGCCACTCGAGGCTCGGGCACTCCGCTGCTGCCATGACTCAGATCGATCCACATCCAGCCTCACAGCTGCTCGAAGTGTGGCCGAGTGAGCACCATGAAAGCACGCACGCACATCAAGACCCGGAACTCATGTCGGAGAAGGAACGCGAGGATATCGTCGAGTTTGACGGTGGCGATTTTGCACCTGAAGATCTGGACGCGCCAAGGGAGAGAACAGTGTCGCAGAGCAGTGGCGATAGCAGCTGGGGCGAAGGTTCGAGCGTTTCGCATGAAGCGGCTAGTACGATGGCAACGGGGTTGGATTCGACGTCGATGCTGGATGACAGGTCACCGGCACAGCAGGATGACGAAGCGGACGAGAAGAGTGTCGACTCGGAGACGCTGTTGGACGCGGCCAAGGGTGAACCTGAGGCGATCGAGGCGGTGGCGAGCGAGGATCCAACGTCGTCGGTCGTCGATCCGGCGGCGTCGTCTTCGGTGACTCCGAAGAAGGACACATCGGAAACACCGGCCGATGCTGACGATACACCGACGAACCCACGCAAGCGACAATCCGACTCGTCGGCGTCGGCGACCACCACTCCCACTGCAAGCAGGAGGGCATCGCTGCGTCGACGACAGGCTGCGTCTTTGGGGATGGACACCTTGGGCTCCACTTCGACTTCGTCGCTCGGCACGACGGATTCGGAGCGGGCGGTGGACCGCAGCCTCACTCCCAGAAAGCGTCGGTCGGCACGATCGTCCGCCAACGCTTCTGCGAGAGCGTCTGAGGCTGAGGATTTGCGCAGTCGGATCGTCCCACGCAACGGCAGTGCTACTCACAGCGCAGACGGCGGCGGAGGAGGAACGTCGAACAGACACGTTGGGCCCAGAAGGAAAATCTCTTCGACACGAAGAGCCATCCGCCGAACCCTCGTTGCGCTTCGAGATCTTCTGCTGGCGGTGCTCCTGTGCCCCGTCAACTGCGTGCGCTACCTCCGCCGACGTCGCATCGTTCGCACCGAAGAAGCCGTCGACGCGGTCTACGACCGAGTGCAGGTGCCTATCCTCGAGAAGAACGCTTCCGCCTTCGACGGCGACTCCAGCTCTCAGCTCAAACGTCCGCCCTCGCTACGGTTTGCGAGCAAAGACGCCAAACACGAGCTCGAAAAACGCAGCAGCAGCAGCGGCGGCACCGTCCATCGCCCACGTACGCCCAAACCGGACACGAGCGAAGCATTGGATCAGGAACCGGTCACCGAAGATCAGGCCGCAGCGCGAGGGGCGGTGTGGACCGCGCTGGCTTCCGGGCAGCGTACGCCGTCGAGGTTGCTGCCGAATCCACAGATGGTCGACCCGATGCTGGCGTACGATGCGAAGGCGGCGCCGATCGACGTGGCGATGGCCGAGAAGGAGGCGGTGATGGAGGCGGAGAGGCAGCAGCGGATTGCGAAGGGGCGAGCGGCGAGGCGAGGCGGCGGCGGTGGTGCTGGTGACGGGTCGGATCGGTCTTCGTCGGCAGTGGTGGCTGGTGGTGGTGGATTCGTGGCTACGAAGATCCCGCGCGCACCGACCAGTTCGGTGATCCACCATTCTCCGAAGATCCTGGTTCTGGATCTGGACGAGACGCTGATCCACTCGACGTCGCGCTCGCCGTCGCATTTCGCGTCGGGTCGGACGACGGGCGGCGGGTTTCTGGGGTTGGAGACGGCGGGGGCGTTTTTGGGGTTGAGGGCGAACGACAATCCGCGCCGGATCCGGCCGCACATGGTCGAGGTGGTGCTGGATGGTCGGTCGGTGCTGTACCATGTGTACAAGCGGCCGTGGGCGGACTACTTTTTGCGCAAGGTGGCGTCGTGGTACACCGTGGTGATCTTCACAGCGTCGGTGCAGGAGTATGCCGATCCGGTGATCGACTGGTTGGATCAGGGCAGGGGGCTCATCTCGGCCAGACTGTTTAGGGAGAGTTGCAGCTTTAGGGGGGGGAGCTATGTCAAGGATTTGCAGGTGGTAGATGAGGATCTGAGCAAGGTGTGTCTGGTGGATAATAGTCCGGCTAGTTACAGGTTGAATAAGGCGAACGGCGTGCCGGTGGAGGGGTGGACGAGCGATCCGAACGACGAGGCGTTGTTGGATCTGCTGCCGGTGCTGGATAGTTTGCGGTTTGCGAGCGATGTGAGGCATGTTTTGGGGATTAGAGGGTGGTAGAGCGGTGCCGAGTTGGTACTCGAGGAAAGGGTCCTTTCGACAGGTGTCGAGTGTGTCCTGTTCCCTCTCGAAGGCTCTTGTACGTTCGATTTGCCAGTCTGCAATACTCAGATCTCGCTTCACACTCGTTTTGTCAAAGGCCGGTTGCGAAAGGAATGCTGATTTCGAGAGCAAATCACTTTTTGAACCCAAAAACATTCTTCAACCGCTTCTTCTCTTTACTCCTCATGCTCAGGTCCGACGCTTGGCTGGGGGAGGGACTCGAGCTTCGACCTGCCGCTGCACCGTTGCCACCTGCTACGCTGAGATGCGCTGGAATACTCGACGCCTGCTGTTGCTGCTGCTGCTGCTGTGGTATCGCTTGTTGTTGCTGCTGCTGTTGAGGCGGGGCGTGGCTCTGAAACCTTCGATCGTACGCCGACTGGTCGACTGGCGATATTGGGCTAGCGTAACCCGAATGATGGTCTCCGCCATTGTGCGAGTTCGGGTACGCACCGTGCTGCAACGACGCTTGACGGATGGCGCTTCGATCGTTGAGCGGTTTGGAGAGCTTCGAGGCTCCTGCTGGCAACCTCGCCTGCTGCTGCGCTTGCTGCTCGTGATGATGCTGCCCATGATGCCCATGATGCGATTGCCCACCACCACCGCCGCCTCCTCGAGCAGCATCCCGAGCACCCGCCTTGCCGAAATGCTTCAACACGTCCACAAACGTCTCCGGCGTGAACGTATGCGAACTTCCGATATACACATCCTTACCCAACCTCTCGCTGATCTGATACGCACTCCTCATCTCGCTGTACGTCATGCCACCCGCGACGAACAACAACACCCTCTGCCGGTTCTCCAACCTCTCCTGCCCGACGTTGCTTCCTCCCCTCCCCTTCTGATGCCACGTCGGTTTCGCGCTCCTCAAACTACTCGGCTGGGTCCTCGCCGACCCTGCTGCAGGACCGCTCGAAGCGGCAGGACTACCACCCAACCCCACCCTAGCCAACGCCGAAGTCGGCACCGCCGTCGACAACCCGCCCGCCGTTTCCGGAGGCGCATCCCTCACGTACGGATACGTACTCTGCTCCAACTTGCCCGCAAAGTGATCCTCCACCATCAACTTGACCAACGGCTGGTACCGACTCAACTCAAACTCGTTCTCCCCCGGCTGCTGCTTCCTCTTTCCCTTTTT
The DNA here is from genome assembly GCA_001748505.1 of Sporisorium iseilematis-ciliati. Classification (NCBI taxonomy): domain Eukaryota; kingdom Fungi; phylum Basidiomycota; class Ustilaginomycetes; order Ustilaginales; family Ustilaginaceae; genus Sporisorium; species Sporisorium iseilematis-ciliati. The sequence continues at coordinate 6,240 of MJEU01000119.1, read as the reverse complement.
GAAAAACACATCCCACCCCGAACTCGGATCCTTCACCACCTGCGTCCCCAGATACACCAGGTTGTCCACCGCCTCCATCTCCCACCTCCCCAACCGCGCGTGCTGGAACAACCGCTTCCGATCCTCATCCGGCACCCCATCGCAGTACATTATGTACAGCGCGATGATCCTCACCTTGTCCACGTTGCTCACACCCCTGTCGTCCAGCAGGGGCACCATCTCCTCCACCAACGTCCTCGGCTTCTGCCCCTCGGGCGTCAACCTCGTCGCACAGTTCTGCTCGACCATCGCCTGCGCCGGCAGCTTCGACTTCTCGAACCGATTCATGCAGTCCTGCGCCATCGTCAGGTGCAGCGACAGCTTCTCCTTCATCTCCTGCATGTGCGGCAGCGAGGCGAGCATGTCGCGCATGTCGTTGAGCGACGAGTTCGGATCCGCGAAGGCACCCTGCTCGCCCGCGTGCTGCTTGAAGTCGCGCGTGAGCTTGTCGATCGCCTCGGCGATGTGCAGGTGCCGGATGCCCGTCCAGACGTTGTCCTCGTCGGACAGCACCGCCTCCTTCTCCTCGCGCTCGCCGTCCGAGGTGTAGAAGGTGTAGTGGTACTTGGAGCCGTCTTGGATCGCGAGCAGGTCGTTGCACATGGCTTGGTACGAAAACTCGTGCAGGAAGGGTGCGACGGTGTCCATCGATCGATCCGTGATGAACAGTACGCTGCGCGGTCGGCTCGTCTCGACCTTGGGCTCGTTGTCGCGTACGTACTGGTCGATGGCAGCTTGGACACGGAACGCGAGCTTCTTGGTGAAATGCTCGCCGACAGCGGGACCGTCCGACCCTGCGCCCGGCAAGCCAGAGGCGTCGGTGTTGGTGCCACCTCTCAAGCGCGCCATCCTTGCGCTGCCCTGGTACATGTTGGCCGCGGCGGTTTGCGACTTGACCGCATCTTTGGGTGGCTGGAGCGGACCGAGTGGTGGATGCGACGGGTTGTAGTATCGGATCAGAGGGAACTCGTTGAGCGTCACGCAGACGTTGAGGATCGCTTGGGTGGAGAACTGGAGCTCTTCTTCGATCGCGCGCATCGCCTGCATGGGGTCTGGACCGTACAGCCCACCCACGGGCTGGAAGAGGTTGAGAAAGCTCTGCGGCGATTTGAGCGAGAAGCTCTGCGCTTCGATGGGCCAGAAGTTGGTATAGAGCTCGATGAGCTGCTTGAGCTTCGGTTCGGCTGGCGAAGAGGTGAGCTTGTGTACCAATGCATCCGACAAACCGTCTACGAAGAAGATGTGGCCTGCGGCGTAGATAGGCTGTCTTCCCGGCTCGGAGGGAGCCAGATCGCGGATGATTCGGTCGACATTCTGACTCGTCGGGGTGAGAAGGTAGCACGCTTCAAGCGTAGAATTAGGAGCACGACTGAGCTCGATGTTGTCGACCTGTGCTACGTTCTCCTGCAAGATGTCGTACATCTTGAGCACCGAGTTGAGCAGCTCCTTGGTGAAGGAATCGACGACGAGGACCTTCCATCTCGACGGCGGCTGCACGGATCGTATGGTATTGAGGTAGCGATCTCGTAGGGTGGTGACGAGGGATTTGGGCGGCATGTTGACGATCCAGTAAAGCTGTCGCAGCCGCCGTGGATGAGTAGGCCAGGAGAAAGAGCGACGGGGGGTGTTGTAGGAGGACAAGACGGGAAAAGGAGCGAAGGAAAGCGTGACGGTATGGAGCCAAGTGGGTGGGTTGCGGTTTGCGTGTGACAGTCGAGAGTTGAGCTTTGTTGAGCGTGGGGTTACAGTAACTTGAGCGCTCAGCTTTGGTGTTGGTTGGAGCCTGCGTCACAACTCTCACGCACTGTTGCAGCAATGTGAATTTACTCACACACTCGCGCTCGCTGTCCAGCTGGCTGCTCTCCTCACTCACACTCACTGTGACTCTCTGGCATCGTGCATGGCCCCTGCGAAATACAGTACGCCCTTTTTTGAACCGGTAACCTCCACACCCCGCGAAAATCAAGTGGATGTTAGGCTGACGAGATTCACATCTTGAGGTCATTTTTTGGCAGAGAGCGCTGCTGTGCAAAGAGCCGATCACAAAGGATCGCAGACCGGCCACACGTGACTTGATCGGATTCCATTCTCAACTGCGTCTGAGCGCGATCCACGACCTCGTATCCTCTCTCCACCATCCTTCCACTACAATCTTCTGGAAACGCACTCGGTACCCCTTTTCAGTCAGACGAACCTCAGAGGCACTACGACATCTCGACCGACCCGCCCTCGAAAGCGGTCCTCGCACACACACCATGTCGTTCTTTGGCTTCGACACCTCGCTTCCCGGCGATAGGCGTGCCAACCGTGCGCAAAATGCGTTCGACCCTACGTTTGACAACGACGAGTCGCTCGATGCAAAGATCAAGGCGCTCGCTGCGGGTGCTCAGGAGGATGTAGAGATCTACACCTGGGGTCAGGACGGCTACGACGGTTTGGGTGACAAGCTCGACGAATCCGGAGACGACTTCAACGAGGATACCTTTGGTGATGTCGACACTGGCAAGGATTTCGATTTTGGCCATGCTGCTCCCGCACCTGCTCCTCAACAGCAGTATCAACAACACAACTACAACCAATACTCTCAGCAGCAGCAACCCAAGAGCAAGTTCGACCCCTCCAACAAGTTCGCTGCTAGCCTCGATGATTTCCTCGTCGACCCCGTTCCTCGCTTCGGCGCTGCTCGCGGTGGTCAGCAGACTCCATCACACCAGCCTCAGCAGCCCCAACAGCAGCAGCAGCCTCGAGCTCAACCAAAGACGCTCGAAGAGGTCGAAGCAGAGATGCTTGCCATGCGTGGCAAGCAGCAGCAGCAGCAACCTCCTCAGCAACCTCCTCAGCAACCTCCTACCGACAGAAAGCCCATGACCGTCGAGGAAGTCGAGGCTGAACTCCGTGCTCAACGCTCCGCCAGTGCCCCTCAACCCATGCAGCCTGGTCAGCCTCAACAGCCTCAACAGCCCCAACAGCCCATGGGCCCTCCTCCTCCTGCTGCTATGGCCGCCATCATGCAGTCTCACCAACGCTCCGACTCTGGCAATGCTCAACACCTCCCACCTCCTGCAGCCGGCATGCCTCCTATGGGCCCCATCCCTCCACCTCTTGGCCCCAATGCCGACCCTGCCGCCATCCAGGCAGCTCAGCAGCAAGCCCAAGCTGCCCACTTTGCCCGCATGCGTGCCCTTCTCGAAGCCATGCCTCCCCTCGTCCAGCAATCCATCCTCTCGCTCCCGCCACCTATGCAGTTCGACTCGCTCGAGACCGTCGCTCAGAATTTCCCTCACCTCCTCGACCCTTCCCAGCGTGAGCGTGCCCCTTCGACCGAACAGGATGCCGTCCGCTTCATGATGGAGAAGGCCCAAGCCCAGATCGCCGACTTTGAACGTGTCGAGGCGAAGCGCAAGCGCAGGATGGACAAGATCAACGCCATGGCCAAGTACAACGGTCTCATGTCTGGCTCGGACAAAGACTTCATCACCCGTATTCAGATCTCGCAGCTCATCACCGCCGATCCTTACGCCGATGATTTCTACGCGCACATCTACTTTGCGCTGCGCGGCGGTCCCCGGAGACCCGGAATGCCTCCTCTGCCTCCTCCCGCAGCAAACGCTGGCAACGGCAACGGTGACAAGAAGCAAGGTGGCAAGGGCAAGCAGAAGCTCAACAAGCAGCAGAATGCGATGCTCCGTATGCAGCAGCAGGTCGAGCGTATTGTGCAGAGTCGCAAGGAGAGGATGGAGAAGAGCGCTTCCGGTGCAGCTCTCGAGGGGGCTTTGGGCAGAGTCAGCCTGAGCTCCACCAAGAACCCTCGACAGATGCTTCAGATCTCGGCCGATGCTGCCAAGGCCAACAAGGAGCGCAGCACCTCTGGCCAGTCCACTCCCGATGCAGGCCACGCGAGGGATGCGGTGCGACAGGCTCTCGAGGGAGCTTCGCTTGGCGGTAACGGCAACGCAGGACTCCGACGCGATCCTCTCACCAAGCACGAGGTGTTGCGCATCCTCGAAAAGCTTTACGACCTTGTGCTGCAGCTCGAACAGCTTCGTCGCAACGCACCCCCTGCTCCACCCGCCGACATCGACCCGCAAGACGATGCAGCGAGCGCGGCCAAGGACGCCTTTGACGCTCATCAGGCCGACGTTGCTGCTGTGACCAACACTTTGTGGACCGAACTGCGTGTCTTGGAGCCGCTCGAGATCTCGGACCCTCATCCGTTTGTGTCTCTGCTTTCCTCTGCCAAGGGCAAGCGTCTGTTGCCGCGTGCTTTGCGCCACTTGTCTTCCGAGCAGACGCTTACGGCGCTCACCATGGTCGTTGCGTCGTTCGAGTCGCTCGATGTGGTGCAGAACGGGGCTCTGTTGGACGATCTCAGCGACGACCCGAGCAAGATCGAAGCGCGACGCGATGCCGAGCGGCAATCGGAGACGTTTGCTACTACCATTGTGCCGAGCATGATGCAGATGGCGAGCGGTGCGCCTATGCGGATCGTTTCGGGCATGTTGGCGCTGTTTGTGGAGCGCAACGATCCGGTTCGGGTCACGCAGACGCGACCGGGTGTTGCGTTCCTGACCATCTTCCTGTCGAGGGCCGAGACGCTGAAGCAGCAAGGTGAGGTGCCCGCGGACGAGCTGGAGCAGTTCAAGCAGATCTTTGCGCTGCTCTTCTCGCGTCTTACGGCTCAAGGTAAGCTGCCGACGCTGTTCCCTTCGACGCGAACGAAGCTGTCGCTGCCCTTTGGGGTGAGCTACTACATGGGTAGCGGTCTCGGCCAGCAGCTGTCCGCGCAAACCGTCGGAGGCAAGTATCGCAACGTCGACCTGGAAGACGAGCCGACGTGGAACCTCATGGCTGCGCTAGCGATCGGTAGCAGCATGGATCAGCAGCAGGTCCTGGTGCAGGAGCTGAGGGAGAAGATCCTCGAGAATGTGATCAGCGCAAAGGAGTGGGCAAAGAGGAACCCGGGCGGCGGGGAGGAGCTGGATATCAGGATCAGGAACGTCAACCTGCTGCTGCATGCGCTGAATTTGGATGCTGCGCAGATTAGCGTTTAGATGGAGCGAGGAGGGTGGATGGTTCTGGCTACAAATATATCTGTTTTACAAAGGTCCTCGCTGCGTCTTCTGTGTGGGAAGGACGACCCGGCCTCATACGTTTTCTCATGGATCCGATACAAACACCATCTTGCATTGGGCTGCGTGTGATGTGCGTGTGAGATTGCTGAGCATACCAAGTGTGGGATCGCTACACCAGCCAAACCGTCTCCGGCCGACCCTCTGCTTCCTCGCTCCAGACCTCTTTCTCCATCTCGTAATCATCCCAGAATATCGCCTCGTTACGCAACGGACCCAGCACCTCCAGCCGCGTCCCCCGCACCCTTTGCTCGTGCTTGGCCACCACGACGCCTACGAACCGCATCATCCCCGGCGTTCTCGTCTCAGGATCCAACGCCAACGCCTCCCACATGACGCCCGTACCCACGTTCACATCGGCGACGTCCACCGGCTCCGCCGCGCAGTGCACCATCAGGTAACCTGGGCTGTAGGTTGTCATGATGCGGGCCCACGTGTCAACCGGATTAGCAGGGTCCGTGGTTGGTGCGGGTAAAGGGTGGTCCGAATCGCTATCGGAGAGGTGAGGAGAGGAGGATTCGAGTTTGATCTTTTCACGGTCGCGTTCGGCGTCGCCGGATGCTGAGGGTTCGCCGTAGTCGAGGTAGAACACGTCTTGCTGCGCTTCTTGTTCGCCTGACGCTTGTCGGTGTTTCTTCTTAGCCTTCTCCTCCTTGTGAAATTCCTTCGCCTGCGCATCAAACATCGCGCACACTTCGTCGTAGTAGCTCTGACAATCAACATGCCGCACCACCATCCCTTGGGGAACTTGTCCACCATACGCTGCTTGTCCGGGTTGCATGTCACCCAACCTCGGCTGAGCTTTTTCCATCTCTGCTGCCTTTTTCGCTTCCTTTTCCGTTTCCTTTTCCGCTTCCCTCTCCCCTCCCCTCTGCCCTTCCTTCTCCCCGTCGCCCTCACCCTTCCCCTCCTCCCTCTGCCCAACCACACACCTAATATCCACCGCCAGCCTCTCAACCACCTCCGTCACCGGAACACTCGCACCTCCACCGCTACCACTCCCACTTCCACGCGACGCCGCTTCGGCGCTACCTTTGATCCTTACCCCTTCCCCACCCTCCCCACCCTCCCC
>MJEU01000118.1:0-48968 GCA_001748505.1 Sporisorium iseilematis-ciliati | reverse complement strand
CATGTTTGCTTAAGACACGCAGCCAAACGGGCTGACTTTTTTCGAAAAGTTCGTGCTCCAATGGTCCCCCCTTTGGATTTGACCGTTTTTGCACTTCTGCTGCCCCTACGCTGTCAGCGCTCATCTCCAGCGCCTCCAACTTCCAGAAACGTTGTTTGAGATATAGTCGTCTTCGTCAACCAAAATCTGTTGCCCCGTGTTTGAAGCCGTAAGAAATGGGACCTTATCTGCCGTGAGCGGCACAACAACATTTCCATCTTCCTTGGCGTTCCTCTCTGCTTCCTTCGCCTTTCTTTCGGCCACAATGGCATCCAACTTCGCTTCGCATTCCGCCTTAGTCTTACCGGTACAGACAGTCCTCTTTTCGATCTGTCCCACCCAAAGCTTCCGCTTCTTGGCGTAGGAAACGCCTCCAGTACCTCGCTCTCGGCGAGGCGGTCTGGCGTTGCGCGCCTCAATCCAGGACTGATACTGCTCCGTTGCCCTTTCTTCCTCATTCTCCGTCATTCCAATGTCCTCCTCATTCTCCAGCGCAATCTTTCTTTTGTTGAGCTTGAAAGACATGATCCGGACTAGCTTGCCTTCTCGACAAGACTTGAAACCGCCAATCAGCTCCATCTTAAGTGGAAGAGCGGGATCACCAGAGACATCGCAGTAAGCAGCGATCCTTGTGACCCCGTCAGTGTGGCTTTCGTGAACGCCTTTGAATTTGTCCGGCTGCCTGGCACGAGATTGATTGAAATTGTTCTCCGACGTCGAGATAGCTCGCAGGTTCGTGCGTACATTGTTCCACGGCCGCCGGTCTTTATGATCGACTTGGTAGTTTTCGGGGATGGGGAGGGGGTAGATATGTCGACCGAGTGCGCTCCAAGAGATAGTCTTCGACTTGATTGAAACAGCGCCCTCGCCAAAAAGGAAAGAAACGCTCTTGTCGTCGAAAAGATGAGCGTCTTCTCCCGACAGAGTGATCTTTTTGTCGTCGCCGAAGAACTTTGTAACGGAGCCAGGTTCGACAGTGAGCGGCGGAAGAGTCTTGATACCCTTACTCGAAGACTCGGCGGGTGCCTTGTACTCGTTCTCTTTATCTTCGTCCCAGTTTCTTTTCTGAGTCGACGCCTGATCACGTGGCTTCGAAACCATGTCGATCAATTGCTGCTTGGACTGCTTCTGGTACATTGTGAACACGTAGGAATACATATAGATACAGGTACAGATGATGGTGCAGAGACGAGAGACTAAGGACAGACTCATGGCTGGGTCGAGTGACCTTGGCTGAGTTGACTGTATGCACTGAGCATATTGCTGAGTCAGCTGATCCGTGCTCCTCGTACACAGAGCCTTTCTGAGTCAGCCAATCCGTGCTCCTCAGTACAGAGAGCCTTTCAAGCTACGAGGCCAGCCAAAATTGATATGGTCACTGTCGTAGTCCTCTGGCAGCTCCAGCGAATCCAAACGATCCTTCGCGCGCTTCTTGATTGCTTTGGCTCGAGCAGCAGCTACTGAATTTATCGCGGCCACGGCGTTTGGACCACCTCCGGTCTTGGTGTCCCAGATCCCTTGTCCTCCTGGCAGATTTACGAGGATGTGACGCGGTCGAGGAGTGCCAGACTTGCTTGAGGCAGAAACTGCTGGCCAGAGATCCAGAGCGTCACCCGCGTCTTCGTCCTCAGGCGACTTTGCTGGCTGGCTAGATCGTTGCTTTCGCACCAGCTTGGGCGGCGTTTTGCGGGGTGGTGCCGGCGATTTCCCAGAGCTGCTAGAGAGACGCGGATCCATGCTAACGCGACGTGGTGGGCGACTACGTTGACGAGATTGCGACGTCGACGAGGCTAGTACCATGTCATCGTAAGATGCTGTCAAGTCCGAGAGCGCACGTGCTGATGCCTTCTTGCCCAAACGAGCATGCACCACCTCTTGTCCTGCTGCCCGCGTCGTAGCTCGCTTCTTTTGCATTGCCGTCTTGCGCTCTTCTTCGAGCAGCTCCTCGGCGTCCAGATCAGAGCCTTCCTCTTCCTCCTCTTCTTCCGCTCGCTCTCGAAGGTCGTCCCTACCGGCATCTGAGGCATCGCTGTCGTCCCACTGCCATACGCGTCCTTCTCGCGGACGTTCGGGTCGAACTCCGAGCTGGGGCAGCGGGACCACCGCGACTCCGCGTGCATCTGGTCGGCGTGGCAGCCAAGGCGAAGGAACTGGCGTGCTGACGGAGGGATCGAGGGCCATGCGCTTCGTTGACATGGGCGACGGAGCATGAACGCTGCCAACAGTGTGAAGCGACGACGCCGACTTGCTCGCCACAGAAGCTGTGTATCCGTCCACTGCTGACGAATGACGTGAAAGCAGACTTTCTGGCGAAGGGCTGCGGATGGCTGCTGCTGCTGCTGCAGCTTCCGACCTCGGCTTCTGGTTTGCTGTTGCAGGAAGGCTCGTGTGGGAGACGTCGCCAGCATGCTTGCTCTTGGCAGCATCGGCAGGCTCGGTCATCTGCGGGAAGACTACCTCTTGCTTGAGCGATGTGGGGACGGGATGACGAACCGTCTTTTCGCTGTCGGTCGTCGTCTTGCGCATGATCGAGCCAACTGCACGCGATATCGACTTTTTGCCAGTGCCAGACTCGCGCGAGGTCTCGGTCTGCATGGTGGAGCTGGACAGCGACGTTGGCGAAGTAACCTGACCTTGGCTTGTGCGATTGTTGACCTTGCCGGGCGAGTTCTGATGAAGCTGTTCTCCACCCGAATCGTCGCCAAGCTGCGGCGATGTGACGGCACGGCTCGACGAGCTCGCCTGTCGACGTTGGTTGTTGCGTCGTGTCTGAGCAAGCACCTCAGCACCGAGAGCAGCCACTTCGTCCTCGTGTCTTCGTCGAATCTCCTCAGCCTTGTCGGCACTAAGACCGAGACCGGTGTGCTGACGAGGCGTGCTGTCGCCAGGCACACCCGTCTCGGATGCGACTGCGCGGTTGGAGCGGCTGAGGATCTGGCTTCCAGTCATGGCAGAGTCGTTGTTCGAGGCCTCTGACAGCATCGAGGCTTCGAGACCTGCAGACGCCGGCTCCTCATCGGTGGGAGAGGCGACCAAAGCAGCGGCGTTTCCAAACATGCCGCTCGCGGGACGAGAGGTGTCGATGGCGCTGAGCTGTGACTGGCGCTTTGCCTTTTCCGTTGTGAGAGGAATGACCTCGGGCTGGGCTGTCGCGTCTGATGACAAAGGCATGGGCTCGTCTGCAGGAGCAGAGGAGGCTGCTTCCTGTGCCATCGAAACGTCCGTGTCTGCGAGGGTCGTGTCGGCGGGAGTCGAGATTGTTGCCTCGGACGTTGCTGCGGTCATGTGACCATCGGTCTCGCCGATGCCAGTAGCGCTACCCTGAACATCTCGATCTGTCGGTGCTGGTTGCTGCGTTGCTGAGCCTCCTTGCTGAGTCTCCTGAACCGCCTTTTCAGCCTGCTCTCGCTCCAACCGTGCCTTTGCCTCCCTTTCTCGTCGTCGTCGACGAACCCAAGCCATTCCAGAGCCGTCATCTTCTTCATCCTCGTCAGCCTCCATGTAGGCGGACAAGCCCTTGTAGTCGGATCCACTGGGTGTGGTTGCCAGCGACGGTGGACCGCTCCCACCACCAAGGCTGCGTCGAGACGCCTCTCGAGCGAGACCAGCAAAACCCCATTCGATAAACTCGGGCTCGTCTTGACTAGGCTGATCGTTCACACGACGAGCACGAATCTTGGTGCCATCCGGAAGAGTGACCATGCCTGTACCGCCTGGACGCGCGAGACGGATGAGCTCCCTTCGACGTGCACGCTCGTCTTCGTCGCCCGAGCTGATGGCGCCTGTGCGGCTGCGAGAGCGTCGCCGAGACTGCGACGACTTGCGCTTGACCTTGGATCCTGAAGCGCTTCCTCTGCCGCGCTCCTCTTCGTCGTTTTCGGACGCACTTCTGCGTGTCACGTCGGGACCTGCACCGTCTGAGAGACTGCCAGTGCTCTTACGTCGAAGGCTGTTGCCGTCCTCGGATCGATCGTCGCCATCGCCTGCAGCGCTGCTCTTGCTGAGGCGACGCTTGCTGCTCTTGCCGGTGTAGTATTGAGGCTTGAAGTAAGCGGAGGGCATTCCCATGAGGTACCACTTTCCCTTCATCGACTTGGCGTCGTCATCGCTGTCGTAGTCCGAATCGGAACTCTCGGACTCTTCGGAATCTTCGAGCACCGCATCGCCGTTGAGCGCATCCGATCCCCTGCCCAACATAGGTGGAGCTGAGCTTGGCGTTGGCAGAGGAGCAAAGCGGATCCGTGCTGATTTGCTCTCGGTGACAGCAGCGTCGAGCGTGGTAGAGGTGGAGCTAGCGTTGAGTGTGGGAAGCTGCATAGCCTTTTCGGAAGTGGAAGTAGGCAGGTTGCTGCTGCCGAGGCTGGCGGATGATTGGCCGATGGAGCTCATGCTAGGCACCGAGTCTTGGGATTCGAAACGCTTTTCGTCGAGTGGTGGACGTGAGAGATCCTGTGCCGAGCTGCCGAAGCTGGTTGAGGCTCGAAGAGCGCGTGATCCCATATTGATGGAACCACTGACAAGGGCCTGTGCAGCCGCCATACTGCGACGAGTGTTGATGATGGCATTCAATGCTGCCAGCTCTTCTGGATCCATTGGCTCCTCTGTCGGCGAAGAGCTGACTCCGCCCTCGGTGTGGGAGGATGAAGAAGTACCTTTGGCGGGAACATTCTGAACGCCATCGCTAGCGCTGCGAGAGGGGTGGCGAGACGAATTGCCGCGCTTACCGCTGTCGTTCCATTCGTCTTCGCTGTCACTGTCGCGAGTGGACCTTCTGGAAGATGAGGAGGATTTTGGCAATTCCGAAGATGAGGAAGGTCGAAGTCGTTTGCGATCGTTGCTGGTGGGCAAGGCTGAACTCGGCAGGATGGAAGCGCCTCCGCTGCCATGACCCCAACCAGCCATCATGGCCATTTGCGCATTGAAGTTGATGTCGCCGAGACCGAGCAGAAGCGCCTTCTTAGGAATTCCCCAGATCTTTTCGTCATCCTTGCTCTTTGCCTTTTCGCGTTCTCGCTCTCGTTCCTTCTCCCTTTCACGGGCGCGTTCCCTTTCCTTCTCCCTTTCTTTGCGAGAAGGTACAGCTGGAATATGAGTGACGACGGGAGCTGCTGCTGATGACGAGCTTGCAAATACATTTGGATTTGCGTAGACGACACCCGAGTATGGACGCTTGCGTGCGTTGATGAGGATCGAGGAGCGTGGATAGAGTTGGGGGGCCGAGGGCGATGTCGAGAGGCTATGTGTGGCCGATGCGGTACCGGAGCCAGAGTTTGAGCGCGATCCTGAGCCGTTGGCTGGACGAGGATCGAGATCGAGACTGGTCACGCGAGCATGCTGAACGGTCGGGAAGCTGCCCGATGGAGTCGAGGCAGATCGAATGGCCTTTGGAACGCTGAATTCATTGGTGTGATGCAAGACGGGAGCGGTGTTGGTGGTTGAAAGCATTTCAGCCGAGTCCAGATCGCTTTTCCACGCTGAGTCAGGTGATTGACGGGAAAAGTGACTGCACTGGAAGGAGAAGTGCTGGTGTCGGAAAGCTGTCCGAGAGGAAGAGCGCTAGAGTGATGGATTCGGGCCTTTTCCGTCCGTGCGTTTCGATGCTAGTTCGGATCCTCTGGAAGTGACTGCGATGGGTGCTGAATGACTCCAGGATGTGATGACGAGGAAGCTACGCAGGTGTTGAAGTAGTCTTGTTCGTCGAGTTGCGATTTCAGCGAGTCAGCAGCTACAGACGGCAACCAGATATGGTGCTGGCTGTGCTGGGTGGTGACGGTAGGGATCGTGAATGTGTGTGCCTGTTGGTGCAGACGCTGCGAGTAGATTTCGAGCGAGCTGCGTTGCTGGTAGTAGAAGTGACGGTGATGATATATATGGTGGGAACAAGACAAGAGACGGTGGGCAGACAAAGCAATCAGTTGTGGGAGAGGGAGAGAGAGAGCACAGTCGGTGGAGCCAAGGACGGGATCGAAAGTATGTGAGCGTGTGAGCGTGAGAGAAACGAGGCGCCAAAAGCTCGGTTGCAGCGAGTGTGGAGCAAGCGAGCCAAAGCAGCAAGAGCAGAACGGTCTGTGTGTCTTTCTGTCTCTCTCTCTCTCTGCTGAGTCGGGAAATATTTTAGACGGGAAAGCGCACAGCACCGCTAAAGAATAAAAAAATGTGGGTTGCGGTGGAGACAGGTTGCAAACCGAGAGAGTGAGAGTCTGCGCAGTTGGCATGGTCGTCGTTGGAGGGAAGATGAACCCTGAATTGCATCTCAGCCTTAGGCTGGGTTGGGGCTGTGTGCCCTGTCGCCCACCTTTTTTTTGCCTTTGAAAAGAAACGTGCCTACAGAATGGAAGCGCACGCATAAAAATAAAAATAAAATAAATCAATAAAACCAATCAAGCAAGGGGGAACAAAGGGCTAGACTCGAGTCAAACAGCATCAAGCGGAGCAAGCGCCGTATGCGAAAGCGCGAATCTGAGATGCAATCTTGAGAGAGCCTCATTGTTGTCAAAACAAGACCAAGACCATGCTTCGCTCTGAAAGGGTCAACCTTTGTGGTGACGACGGGACATGCGTAGAAGCAACAATACCGTCTGCCAAGCAGCAGGATGCGAGATGGTGGCGAGGCGGTGCTGAAGAGCATGCGGGCCCACCTGAAGCTCGAAGAATCCACGATCCCCACCGTGGAAACTGCAACGCAACGGAAACACCACAAAGCAAGACCATGAGCTGAAACAATCCCGAATGAACGAGCGCCCAATGACGATGAAGAAAGGGACCGTGTGAGTGGGAGAGAATGAGAATAGTCGAGCGTCGGGATCGTCCGGATCGTTTCGGGAGCGGCTCACAAAGGGAATGGCGTTGCAGATCCACACAAAAATGTCGCATGCAAATGACGATCCCACCACGCACGCCGCACGCTACACTGTTTAAGCTGTGCTTGCTGCGCTCGTTCATCATCCGATGGGCTGTGCTCCATTGTCTTGGATGTCCACACGGTGGGTGATAGTGAAGTGCTTGAGCTGTGGTGGCCTGATTGCGTTGAAAGCAAAGCGAACCGCGCGCGGCGTCCCTTGGCTCGTGGCTGCAACACAGCGACTTTGACAGGGGAGAAGGAAAAAGTCTTGGCCTGCATACATCCTGCATTTCCCATAAAAAAAATCCCGTGGAGCACACGAGTCACATCGCAGAGTCGATCTCTGGCTGTGTTCGGCTTTTCACGCTCCGCCCGCAGCCCTCTTATCTCGACTTGGTCGTCATGTCGATATCAGATGCAATGAGCAAATGTCAACGTGGGCATGCTCTTCTTCAATGGACAGATGGATTTCACAATTCCGACCACGAGAAGTGGGACGGACGAATTTGGTCGTGCACGGCGACGGGCCGTCTAATGCAAGCTGCAGATCGCCTCCTGCACTAAACTGAATCCCAAGCCTCTTTTCCCTCACATTCCCTCGTCAACCCGCTTACGGTCGGATGTCCCGTCGCATCTCCGGTGTACCCATTTGAGCTGCTCGTCACACGACAGTCACAAAAGCTTTGTTGAAAGCGAGTCGTGCAAAGATGCACGAGCCTGTCGCCAAGGAGCTAAGTCGAGTCTGACACATCCAGCAGAGTGGCTGACACGAAGTTCAGCATTTTTCCTGTGAGGACAAGACAAACCTAAGCTCAGAAGCGGAGTCTCCATGTTCTTTGCTCGTGTAAGCTGAAGCTTAGTTTTTTGCCCCGCATTTGCACAAACCGACGGACATGCGATGCCGTCACCCACCGACCGTAGGGTGCCTCGGCGCTTGCCTTTGCCCTCACACTGTACTCGTGATATGTTTCGCAACTGCATTGCATGTGTCGATCGACCATGCTAGCTGCTGTTCGGCTGAGTGACCGTCATCGTGACAGGCTGTGAAGTTGGAATGCGGGGTAGAAGAAACGACGCGTTTGTATGCGGACGCCGCCTCCTTGTGAGACAAGCAGAGGCACGCGATGCAAAGGACTCTTGGCCGATCGGGTGGCTGATCGGGCTGATCCTGAAATCGCGGTCATTGGCGACCAGCGGTCGTTCAATCATTGAGCATCATTAGCATCAGACGCAATCACTGTGTCGTAGACGATTGGTCAACGAAGCACGCCGTACTGCTGTCTACTGAGAAAGACGATAGTCCCATGGCGAGAGTGTTTTGCTCGAATCTCCTGCTCTCCCATTGAACGTTCACTCGCCTGTCTCAGCATTCTTCGTCTTGAACGCTACTCAACCTAGAATTGTTATATCCGCCAACGTACGAATATGCCTTTCCAGCATCGACTTTGTCCACAAATACCGTTGACCCTTCATTCGTTTGTGTTGCCCTCGCAGGTCTTGTCGCTGTTGCGAAGGTCACAGGCAACGCCGGACGCCGGCTCTTTTTTTCGCTTCATCTCGGAAAACGTCAGCAACAAGAATGTAAAACGTTGCAAAGTTGACATTCGACCTGATGCGTGGGTGCAAGACGTTGTCAAAGATCTAGTCAGACGCTCAGAAAGCTGCCAACCTGTAAGGGAGAGTCTTATCGAGTGTCGAGTGAGTTGGGTTGTGTGAGAAATCGGCAGTCATATCGGGATCGGGTTGCCAAAGGTTGCCATTCTGAAGCGTTGACATAGCTGGTGGCGACCTTTGGTGACCACCGTAATTGAGAAGATCTGCGGGGAAATGTAGGCGAGGCGCGGATCGGAACCCGACGTTATTCGACAGTCGTAAGCCGCGGAAGCCAATAATGCAACCGCCATGCTCCACCAAATTCACAAGAGGCGTTCGCCGCCTGAGACTCAGGGCGTACAGTTAAGCAACACTCGACCTTCGATGTCTTGACAACTCCGAACCGTGTGTGCGTGTGGCTACCGAGGCCTTCGGCAACGATAAGGAACTGTGTGAATACTTATTCTTGCGCTTCTCAATCCTCCTGACCTACCATCATCTCGCCACCTATCACTCCAATCAAAATGACGACCGAATACGAAGCAGTCATCGTCGGTGGCGGCCCTTCAGGCATTGCGGCCGCTTGCCAGCTCCAACGAAAGCTTGGTCTCTCCAAGATCAAGGTCTTCGAACGCGGCAGCAAATTCGGAGGCACCTGGTTCCACAACCGCTATGCTGGTGCTGGATGTGATGTGCCGCCTCGCCTCTACTCATTGTCCTTCTACCAGAAGAAGGTCTGGAAAGACTTCATGGCCAAGCAGCCCGAGATGGAAGCGTACTTGCAAGAGGTCGCTCAGGCATACGGTCTCGACCGCTTCGCCGAGTTCAATGCCGATGTCTACTCCGCCGAGTGGATCGAAGAAAAGACGCACTGGCGAGTCAAGTACCGTTCGGTCAATGGCGATCACCACGGCGTAGTCACTACTCGTGTTCTCGTAAACGGCTCGGGTGCTCTCAGTGTTCCTCGAGACTGCGACGTTCCAGGCTGGGAGAAATTCAAAGGTCCTCTCTTCCACTCTGCCAGATGGGACACCTCGGTCGACTTTACCGACAAGAACGTCGTTGTACTTGGCAATGGATGCTCGGGTACCCAGATCGTGCCAAGTATCGCTAAACGAGTCAAGTCTTTGGTACAATGCGTCAGACAGAAACATTGGTACGCACCTACCCCGGAGAACCCCTTCGAAGGCTCACTTTTCAGATGGATGGAGCGCTACTTGCCCGGCTTCGTCGGGCTTGAACGCTTGATCTTTACTCTATTCCTCGATGTTCACTTCATTCAAGCTTGGAATAAGGAGGGCAAAGGTGCTCGCGATCGCTTTGCTGCCAACTCTCACCTATACGTTTCCACGGTTGCTCCCGAACGCTATCATCATCTGCTTATGCCCACCCAGGACGAGCTCAAGGTCGCCTGCAAGCGTCGAGTATTCGACGACGCATACATCCCCAGTCTTAATCTTCCTAATGTCGAGCTCACTACCGATCAAGCCGTTGAGATCACCGAAGACACCGTGATCCTTCAGTCGGGCAGGAAGCTCAAAGCAGATGTGATCATCCTCGCTTCTGGATTCAAGACAGGCGAGACCAACGTCCAGATGCGCGTTACCGGTCGCAACGGCAAGGAGCTCAACGAAGTCTGGCTCAAGAACGGTGCTCCTCAAGCGTACCGTACCGTCATGTGCCACGATTTCCCCAACCTGGCACTGCTTTGGGGACCCGGTTCGGTGACAGGTCACTACTCGGCCATTTTCACCATCGAAAGCTCGGTGCGATTCATGTGCACCGTTTTCAAGCCTATCTTCTTCGCCGGACCTTCCAACAAGTCACTTCTCGAACGATCTGCAGGTCACACCGTCGATGTCAAGGCAGACGCACAGCACAAAGAAGACGTTATGATCCAGACTCAGATGCGCGATCTCATCTACACTTCTGGTTGCAAAGGATGGTACACCAACTCCAACGGTCGAGTTTCGACTCTCTACCCTGGTTTCCAGCTGACTTTCGCCTGGAGAAGCGATAACCCTATCGCCGCTGATCTCAAGTACACCGGTCTGCCACCATCGACTCGACCCAGCGCATACTGGACCTACTGGCAGCAGTTTGCTTCGTACTTCAGACTCGGGGACGTTCCAGAATACAGGGCTGAGAAGCTCCGACGCAGATCGTGGATTGTCAAGTACCTCTTCAGTCCACTCTGGACTGGACTCTGCACGCTTGGCATCAGATGGCTGATGATGTTCGTTTGGCTAGCTGACAAGACAATGTTCTATACCCGAGGTGCGAAGGAGTTCGAGCAGGTTAAGCAGCAGTACTTGGAGTCGTAGAAGAAGTCTCGATCCAGTAGGCTCATCAGTTTCATACATCCTGTATCTTTGTTTGAATTACAAGCCCTTACATCAATTGTTCGCGACGTGCAGCAACAACTCCGCATACTTGAGCAGTTGTTCGTCCCGATACCTCCTACCGATGAGCTGCAATCCTACAGGCGCGCCATCGAACACTTGGCGATGCTGTTCATACTCCTCGGCATTGTCCTTGTCGAAGTCGCTCTGCCATCCCTGTCTCTGTGAATAGCCAGATTCTCCGTCTGTCGCCGCGCTGTTGTCATACTCCTGATCGAGCTTGCTATTCGCTTTCAGACCGGAAGGGAAGACTACACCAGGGTAGTCCACGAGGTTGAAAACGCTCGTGTAGCCCCAGTACTTGATCGTACCAGGTCGAGGTGCGACATTGCACATGACAGGGCACAACAGACAGTCCAGCCCAAGCTCGTTCCAATGTTTGAAGAACTCTTTGCGGAATGCTTCACGTGCACGAACGTTAGCACAGGATTCGAGGTACGACAGCTCGTCGAGCTTGCGTGTGGTCGAGCCAGGAGTTTCTGCTTCGAGGTCTCCGGCGGCAGAGCGAACAAATGGTTCCGATAGAATATGCTGCGTCAATGGAAGCAAAGGTTCTCCAGTTGCCTTGGCGATGAGGTTGAACATCTTGCCCGAGTCCATGAAATAGAGCGATCGGATGATGTCCCACGCTCGTCGATGCAAGTCACGCGGATCCCAGCGTCGTAGCTCGATTCGAGGCATGTTACCCGTGGCAGAGAAGCGCTGCAGTTTGTCTACCCACTGAGTGAGCGCACGGCGGACAGGAGCAGTAGGACGCACAACGCCGTCCTCCATCATGACGCCAACGACGATAGGCTTATCAGTGCGAGATGTCAAAAGACTGTCGACTCTACGCCACGGCATTGGCAGCGCGGTGTAGTCCCACTCCCACGGCCGCGTCTTGTCGTTGAGCAGGCTCGACATGAACAGCTCGACATCGCGCAAGCTGATGGCCATCGGGCCGAGTGACGACCCGACGCCCTCGTTGCCCGGCATGGTTGATCGGACTCCACCATATGGCAAACGCTGAGTCGTTGGCCTGAGGCCGAACAGTCCTGTCACGCCACAAGGCTGTCGAACGGAGCCACCGATGTCTGAGCCAACACCAAGAGCAGAACCACCACCTGCAAGCAAAGCGCTTTCACCTCCGCTCGAGCCACCTGGGCTTAATGCCAAATTGTGTGGATTGAGCGTCTGACCGTAGAGATTGTTGGTGGTGTCGAGATGCATAATCCCTTGAGGCATGGTGGTTTTGCCAATGATGATGGCATCGTTCTCCAAAAGCAAAGAGGCGACGCTCGAGTTCACCGGGTTCTCGCTGACAAAGCCACCTTGGGTCGCTTTCAGGAGCTCGAGCTGCTTCGAAGTCAGATTACGCTGTACGAGCGGATGTGAAGCTGGGTCTGGAAGCACGTCGAACACGAAGCCTCGCTGACTGCCGTGGAGATTGTACGAGAAGTGTCCCTTGATGCTCATTGGCAATCCAAAGAGTTGACCGAGCTCGTCGAGACGGCCTTGCTTCTCTAGTTCAGCCCGCTTGTCATCCAGCTGCTTAGCCCTGGTCATGGCCTCCTCTGGGAAGAAGTGCGAGAGGCAGTTGGTGGCCTGGTGTACAATGGAAGCTCGGTTGATGAAGTGTTGCGTTACATCTTGGACTGTCACCTTGCCAGAACGAGTGAGCTCGACGATTCCGGTAGCATCGAGGCCGTCCAGCAACGAGTCGAGCTTCGAAGTCCAGATCGCTCTCGTGGACTCGTGTTCGAGCAGCGATGCCAGCGAAGGACCAGCCTTGTCGTTCGATGGCGAGTCATAACTCTGGTTTGCTTTGTCCTTCCACTCGGTCAAACGAGGATCGCGTGAGATGGTGCCTTCAGGCAAGTGGATGCTCTCGCGATGTCGAGCAGCGATCTCCTGCCAAGTAGTGCAGTCTTCGTAATCGGTAGAAGGGGACATCTTTGCCGCCTATTGCCGCTTGTCGTGGTGTGAAAGGGAGAAGCAAGCGTCGATATCTCGAACAGCTGATGGTCCGTGGGTCGCGGCTATCTCGTCTCGCCGGTCTTTCCACCGCGCAAAAAGCCGAGCGTCAGTTTGGCTCAGATTTCATGCCGATCCTAATTTTGACAGGTGAAGCTCACGTTATGCTTGCCATTCAGACGCACAGTCTGAACTCAATCACATCGGACTCATCCTTCCAGTCAACCGCAACATGCACATCCAGTAGCGAGCGCAACGATGAACAATTCCATTTCCAAAAGCATTGCTAGTCCGAATCCATACAGAGCAATTCTACTGCTTTACTGGTTCAAGGTGTTGAGAACAGCATAGTACGCCGGCTTCTTCTGGTACGACCCGTTCCAGAGCAACGGGTTGGTGCTGGATCGCCAAGAAGTGTTGTCGCTAACGCCCCAGACCTAGAAAAGTGGTTTTGCGTCAGTACATGGACCACTTGAATCACAAATTGGTGCTGCTAACGAATTGTACTTACTGTAATTCCACGGCAGTTCGACTGGTTCAAGCAAGCTTGAGTAGCAGCTGAGTACTGAGAGGTTCCAGCTTGAGCGATGTCAAGTTCGGTCATGGCGCACTCGGAAGCAGCCGCGCAGAGCGATGCCATGGCGGCACCAACCTTGGAAGCATCCGGGAAGCTACCAGGGACCTGGAGATGCGATTGAGATCCAATACCGTCGATAGGGATACCCTGAGATCGCCATTTCTTCACATGGGAAACGAGGCTCGTGAGCTTGGCGTAGTTAGGGTCGTCGAGGTTGTAGTCGTTGATGTACAGCTTGGCGTTGGGGTCAGCTGCACGAGCAGCCTCAAAGGCGATCCTAACGAAGTCCTCTCCGAGGACATTGTAGAAAACACTCTGTCTGAAGCTTCCGTCTTCGTTGAAGATCTCATTGACGACGTCCCAAGCGTA
Source organism: Sporisorium iseilematis-ciliati (assembly GCA_001748505.1). Taxonomy (NCBI): domain Eukaryota; kingdom Fungi; phylum Basidiomycota; class Ustilaginomycetes; order Ustilaginales; family Ustilaginaceae; genus Sporisorium; species Sporisorium iseilematis-ciliati. The sequence goes on along the minus strand of MJEU01000118.1, from coordinate 35,194 downwards.
GATCTTGCCCTTGTAGCGACCCATAACGGTTGAGATTCGGTTCTTGATGACGTTGGTCAAGTCGGTCGGGTCGGTAATGCTCGAGACCCAAGAAGGCAGCTGCGAGTGCCACACACGAGAGTGTGACCACGAATAAGCTTGCCGTTGGAGGTAGCGTAGTTGACTAGGGCATCAGCACCACCGAAGGTGAATTGACCACGCTGTGGTTGAGTTGCATCCCACTTCATCGAGTTTTCAGGAGTAACTTGGCCCATTTCGGCCTTGATGATGGCGTTGATGTTGGAGTTGGAGAAGGTTCCTTGGTCGGCACAGGTACCCCAGTACAGCTTGCCTTTGGCCTTGATGGCAGCATTGAGCGTGGTGGCAGCGCGAGGCTCGAGGGTGTGCTCAGAAGCGGCGTTGGACGGGACGACTGCAGCGTTGACCGAAAGGGTCGAGACACCTGCAAGGATGGAGAGGATGGCGAGGAAGTTGGCCTTCATTGTTGATGATGTGTATGGAGGTGGTCTGAGAATGGATTGCGGGCTGTGTGTATGACATTGAGACAGCCCAAGCGGACCTTAAGTACGTTTACAAGCTATCATCACACTCGGCATGCTTATGCTGTATCAACGGCGAAAGCGTTGCAGCGGACACAACGCATAGTTAGAAGATGCGTGTGTTTTTGCTCCTCATCCAAGCGTCCGCACAACAGCGGCTGTCAAGCAATGCTGACACGGAAGGAGAGCTCGTTCTCGCAACTGCAGAAGGGCGCAAGCTAGGCAAAAATTTTCCACCGGCAATCTATTCCTTTGTCTTGGCTGTCAAGGTCACGTCCATCAAAAGCTGTCAACGGGCGTGTTCGTTAAGATCCTCTTTTCATCAGCAAAACTCCATCCTGGAAGCCTGGAAATGGGAGGGGAGCAGCAGCGGAACGCTAACCACCGATTGGTCAGACGTCGCCGGTCATTTGGCGCTAATTGCTGTCGGTCGATGCACAGTCTGACAGCATCGCCCGAAAAATTTGAACCCCATTGCCAAGAACGAGGTCGAGAACGAAGAGTTCTATCCCCCACAGCAAGAAGGACAGCAACGAGACTCTAAGCGAGCAAAAGCTGACACCAAACGTGGCAAGATCTGAGTCAAAGCACAGACGTTGGTAGAGAATCCCGAACGCAGGATGCATCGATGCACGATTTAGCGCCAAAGCCAAAACCGGGGTCCATCTTAAGCGAGCTCGCACGCGGCGTTGTGTTGCAGCAACCCATGCTACGCGAATCGGTGTTGCTCTTCATCGTCGAACAGCTCTGTTGGTGGCTGGAACTTGTCAATCTCATGCATCTCGGTCCGTTCAGAGCCGCCTGAACCTTAACGTTGATTTCTCCACACATCGCCAACAGTGGTCGCCGGTTGAACCTTGATCTGCCACCGCGTTCCCCGCACGTATTAAGCGCTCGTCTGTGGGATGCGAGGTCATATGAGGAGCATGAGATTGCCGATGAGGGTGTTGCATAAAGTCGTGGACGTGGCGGAGGACGATGTTGCGATCGAGCTTGGCTGTCAAGCTGTGCAAGATGTAAGTTCGGTGCAGCTTGCTGCCAATGCATTAGTAGCTGCAGCTAAAGCTGCACGTGCACTTGCAAACGACGCCAACGAGCAGCTTTTGCAACGCACTAACGGTTTGAGAGCACGTACACAAGTCTTTCGGTTGCAACAGATCTTTTTATTGCGATGTCTACGACTCTACATTTGACTTATACAGCCAGAAACATAAACCTTCTCTTGTCCCCTTTCTTCTGCTACGCACTGCCAACCTAGCTGTGAGCCCTCGACCTGTTCAATCTGCGCCTGAAGACGAATAGGAAGCACCATCGGCCGTCTGAATTGCATCTCAATCCACCAGCCTTTGCCTCCTTCCACCAATGTAATCCCTCGTGAAGCGTACAAATGAAGCATCTTCGCAACGACATGATTGCCATGTGCGATCTTCCCCTTGAAGCCAAACAGCTTTGCGAGTGTGGACGAGACGTGAATCGGGTTGTAGTCTCCACAGACTCGACACCAGAGCGAGGGTGAGGAAGTGGTCATCTCCACCTCACCGATCGTATCCACCTTTCCCATCATCGAAGGTTGTTGTGTTGAGCTGGACGAGATGATGTGCGTCTTGCACGGCGTGAGGATGGTCACGATTTGACGCAGGATAAGTTGCTGGCTGTGGTCAAAGACGTCGATGTGGATATCAAACTCAATGCCCCTCTTGACGACCCTTGCAAGGTCGTCCTTGCCACCGACGTATGCATGTGCTGTCATCGATTTGCCCGTTGATGTCGAATGGAACTCGATCCGATTGCGAACGTTGACGCCGCCCACAGGCGAGACTGGCAATCGAGGATGCACGACCAGCAACAGCATAAGTTGATTTGTCGTTGCCGCCAACAAGAACTGCTGTCCCAGACCACTTTCATCCTTTGCGTCTACCTGTGCTCCCCCACTTTGTGCAACAGCCTTCCGATACAGCTCTGCATGCTCATCACCAACCACAACCGGACACCTCAACTCCAACCTCGGCAATTCGACATTATCCACTCCCTTCTGCACCTTCAGCTTCGGCCCTAGTCCAAATAACCCACGAACAACTTTGGAAACGACGCCGAACAGCACTAAGAAGGTCCTGTCAGCTCGTCCAATGTCAGATGGCGCAAAATCGAGCTTCCACCCAGGACCCTCGCGGCCAGGGTCGGTGAAGAAGTACTTGAAAAGCGATCGAACGTTTGATTTGCCGAGTTCGTAGACGGAGACGCTCAGGATGAGGCCTAGACCAATTTGGGCGAAAGACCGTGTGATGTCCGGTGAAAGTAAGCCTTGCATATTCGATAGGACCGTTGTAGAGCGGGGCTCGTGCTGCAAGATGTCGTCGACAGACGGTCAAAGTGACGGTTTTGGAAGGATGAGATTGCACATCACGTTCGGGACATCGGCTAGCTTTCAATTGCCGGTTCCCGCGAATTTTTGTGGCTGGCGGTCCGTATCAGTGTCTTTCACCTCTCGCTCTTCTACCACACTTCGAGTTCTGCACCAAGATTCAACAGGGTCAATTCGATTCGAAGCTTAATCACGATCACAACAAGTGCGTACAAAGTCGATGCTATCATCCCGTGCGCCACGTCGCCCTCAATAGAGGTGTCGGCCACCGACGTTCCCGAACCCTTCGAAATGCTTGGATGTGTCCAACTCCACCACTCGATCGATCAGACTCCTCAGGAGCGTATCAGGACTTTCATTGATCAGCTTGAGCGAGTTGCGCGTGATGACCAGGTTGGGTAGGACGGGCGTAAAGTTTTCACGCTTGACTCCGTCGATGGTGGTGTAGTCTCCTTTGTAGGACGACTTTGCTGCGTCCGACGCCGCCGTGTTGATCATCTTCTTGCGCTGGGCTTTGGTCGGACCGGGATGGCCGTAGACACCGTAGGCCAGAAGAGCCGCTTCCACTCGAGCATGCGCCTCGCCAAACTTGCAGCCTTTCTTGAGGAAAAAGCGATACAGCAGCAGCTGGGTCAAGTCGCGATCCATCTGGTAAACGGTCGACGTACCCCGGGGGCACAGACGAAGCGTGTGGAGCTTGGGCAGAATGAGGAAGGTCTCACTGTCATCGCCTGCCTTCTGGGCGTCGAGGAAACACTGGAGCGACACTTGTCCTGACCACCAGAGACCCAGCTCCTCGAGGTCCGGCAGCGTGCTGAGAGCTTTGTAGATCTGCCTCAGCTCCGAGGTACTGGTGGGCAGCATGATGTCGAGCTTCTTGAGCATGGGACTCTTGAGGATGACGGCGGCGATGCGGAATTGGTCGTTCGAGTTGGCTGGGCTGAGTGAGCTGATACCGCGAAGCGAGTTGAGGTGCGCTTCTTCGAGTACAGGGAAGATGCATTCGAGAAAGTGCTCTGCCCAAAGTGCGTTGAGCTTGCGCAGCTTGGGGAAGACGATGGGTTTCTTAGGCAACTGTTCGCGACTTGCACCATAGTCACCGAGCACGACCGTGGTGAAGTCCCATTTGTCGTCGACATTGTCGCGCCATTCGATCAAGGTGGGCGCAGCGCGCACGAGACCTTCGATGAAGTTGAGCTGCTTCTGGCGGCTGATCTTGACGCCCTGAACGACCTCGAGACCCTTCATGTGGGCAGCGATGTTGCCGCAGTCGATGCTCTGGGTGCTGATGAAGGTCTTGAGCTTGAAGGGCAGCCTTGCGATGCTAAAAAGACTCGAGGTTTGCGAAGGGCCAACGTCCCTTTGCTCGACGTCGATGCGGATATCGATGCCAGCCAAGCCATGCGAGCGCTTATAGAGCTGAGACAAGCACTGTGCCTGGTCGGCGGTGGGGATGGCGAGGTGCCTCAGAGTAGCACTGCTAGGCTGTAGAGCTTCGAGAATGGGACCGACCCCTACGGAGCTCACGAAGCCTTTGAGTACGACCGAGGAGAGGTTGTTGTGGCTCCTTCGCTGACAGGTCTGGATAGCAGAAATGCAGGCGTCGACCGTGTCTCGCTGCCAGCCTTTGGGTGTGATGTTCTTGACGCGGACAAACTCGAGCGATCGCCAGAGCTCGGGAATGTTTCGCCAGTCGTAGCGAGTGTTGGCGAGCTTGATGCGGTCGGACGCCGAGAGGTGGTCAGCGATCATGAGCATGACTTCGACGGGCAGCCGGACGATGAGGCTGGATTTCCGGATGAGTGAGCGTTTGCCAGCCTTGGTGCGCTTCACGAGCTTGCCACCGAGCGCGTCGTCAGCCGGACGCTTGAGGCCACGTTGGAGGTCTTGTCCATCGGAAGGGATGATGGCCTCGGTCCCAATGACTGCGTCCAAGGGGGCGAGGACGGGAAGAAGCTGATCATCCACCTCGACATCGACGTCACCTCCAAATTTACCGGTAAGCTCGAGGATGCGCTTGGCATCGGAAACGGCCAAGCTGGAAAGGCTCATAGCCTCGTATGCGAGGAAACGGTGACGCAAGGCAGCGCAAAGTTCTCGGATGCCGTCGATGTTGTGATGAGCTGTGGCACTGGCGCGCTGTTCGATCAAGGTAGAGGCGAGGCTGACGACGGCTTCATGGTTGTTCTGCTCCCAGGCTTGACGCAGTGTGGTAGGCCTGGCCACCGTCCGAATGAGGGGGAGGAGGGCTTCCAACTCGGATGACGACTCTTCGTCTTTGATCTTGTTGGTGCTCGACGACATTCTTTCCACGAGACGCCACTGGTACTTTCTGTTGGATTGGCGGCAGATGTGGGACGCTTCGAGGCGTTGACTCTCCCAAGCAGCTAGATCTTGAATGATCTTCGAAGAAGACTTGTTGCGTTTGATGAGGCCCCGGTCGAGGTATGCTTCGACGAAAAAGCAGGCAGAAATTTGGCCAAGGTACTTTACATAAGAGAAGTGCGAGAGTTTCGAGTACCAATGGGCGGCTTCTTGGTCAAGCTGCGAGAAGATGTACTCGTAGGTTTCCCAGACGGGATCGTCGTCAACGTCGCCGTCGGTGTCGGACTCGTTGGTGCAGTCAGAGGCGCAATCAGATTCGCAATCCCAGTGTTGAGGATCGTAAAGGTCACTGTAATCGTCGTCGCTCTGCATCGGGTGTCGAGAGTGTAGCGAGAGAACGAAACGAAAAGGACGAAAAGAGGAAGAGAAGCAAGAAGCTGAGTCGAGAGGGAGCCGACCTTTAAGTATTGACTGAGCTTTCGTGGCTAGCCATTCGGTCGCTCTTCGTTTCGCAGTTCGAATCCGAGGCTGAGTCGATTGTCGACCCGCACAGTCAGCCCACCTCAGAACAATCAGCTGCTGAATCCGTTCGGGACGCATTTAAGCAGTGTGCTCGGACCCCTTTGTTCTGGGACGCGAGAACAAAGGGGCTCGAGCCCCACAAGGCACGAAACGCTGCGACTCAGCCAAACTTCGGTGTGCGTGTGTCTTCATAAGATCACCTTTTGGATGATGACTTCTTGACAACCCACGCAACCGACCGACGCCACATCACATTTTCGCGTTGAAAGAGTTGACGCATAGAGACACACCACTCTGTTCGGGAAGCTTCCGAAATTAAGCTTGAGCGTTTCGCGTCCGTGTCGCATTGTGCGGGGTCTCTCAACACAAGCACAGACACGCGTGAGCTGAGCCTGAGTCGGATGCGTGAGCCTTCTAAGCCAAGCTGAGTGTCTGAGCGAGTGCTCGGCAAGCCCGAAAATTGGACTGCTTGGAGCGGCGACGAAGGGTTTTCGACCAAAACACCAAACTCAGTGCTAGAGCTGGAGGCGATCGCTGTACCGCGAGGTAAGGATTAACGCCATCATGGTCTGGGCTGGACGTCAACCACGCACACGAGGACGCGCTTTGGAACAGTTGTGACCGACTTGGTTGTGTCGAGCATAGCACGCTCAGCCTTATCTGTGGGACAGCCACTCGGACGCACACTCGCACCATCACGATCCGTTTGAACACAGCAATGCATTTCCTTGGGAGTGACGATCAACGGATAAAGACAGAAAGTGTAATGGCGAAAAGGAGTGATGAGCGACTCGACTACTCTTATCCTTGCCCATCCTAGGCTACTGGCGGCGTGATAGGACCGTACGGCGTTCCAAACGGAGATTTCTTGCCGTTCAGGCTAGCCAGCTGGTTGGCAAGATCCGATCCTAGCACCTGCTGTGCCGATGGCGAGTTGATGCCCGTGAGAGGAGTGAAAGGAGTACCGCAGGTCACCTTGGGCGTCTTACCCTCGAACACCTGCTGCACCCAGTTGAGAGCAGGAACCAGACCAAAGATCTGCGCAGTGGCGTGCTCGGCGATGGGGAAGACGTTCCAGTTGATGTTGGCTCCCTTTGCACACTGTTCCTTAACGTACTGCTGTGCGGGAGCGAAAGGAACGATCTCGTCGGGATACGCGTGCCACATGAACTGCGGGAACTTGACCACGGGCACTTGGTGGTCGGCCTGCGTCTGCAGCAGCGTCTCCGCAGCCAGCACCTTGGTAGGGATGGGATAATTGAGCAGGTTGGTGTCGTCCGTCTTGGTGAGCGAGTAGACGTCGGTGAAAGGATACGTGAAGATCACTTGAGCGATGCAGAAGTTGCGGCTTCGCACATTCTTGAACGCCTCTTGTCCTTTGGCGTTGAGCTGAGGCACAATGAAGTTCTCCAACTCTGGGTACGCATTGCCCAATCCCGAGACACCCGCAATGGCGAATCCGGAAAACGCGCCCTTGTTGAGGAAGTTGAAGATGTCGCGGGTGCTAGCGGGCAGTCCACCGAACGCGGCACCGACCACGTTGAGGTCCGGAGCGTACGAAGCAGCCAAGCTGGCCGTCCAGCCTGTAGCATGTCCACCACCGCTGTAGCCGTAGAAGGCTACCGCGCTGTCCTGAGGCAGGTTCTTGAAGTTGCGAAGAGCTCGTACTCCGTCCAGCGAAGCTCGTCCCTCTTGGTAGCCTGCAATGAAAGCAGAGGTAGGTCCTTCGTGATCAGGCGAGACCACGTAGTAACCATTGTTGAGCGCCCAGGTAAACTCAATCGGTGCATAGATAGACGTGGTGGCATCGTTGGGCTGGTCGAGTCCGGACAGGTAGTTGTACGAAGGGGCACAGTCGAGCTGCGTTGCGTCTTCAAAAGTCTGGTATGAGAAGATCTTGGGAGGCGATGCTGGCTTGTTGGGGATCCACACTGTCGCGACAGTGAGCTCTGGCTCGCCCTTAGTGTTGGTCGTACGATACGAAAGCTGATAAGAGGGAACGTTGTTCAACGTGCCAATGTCGGTGCCCGCCGCACGGGACTGAACGATCTGGCCGTTGGCGTACGTGCCGATGTTGGCCGGTGCCTTGTAGAAGGGGTCATCGTTTGGGTCTGGAAATTGCGCTCGACGCTCCATGGGCACAGCAAGCGCCGTGGTGGCTGCGACAGCTAGTGCTGCGATGGCTCGGGGGAAGAACCTCATCTCTGTTGTCGGCGGCGAAGGAAGAGTGTAGGGACAGGCGCAGGTGGAATATGAGGGATGGAAGTTTGCTGTCCTCTCCGTCGTCGGGTCGACTATATATGCAGTCTTCCAAAATCAAATCTCGAGCCTGCGTTGGGTCCATGATCCTCTGGCTAAACGCTTGAGCAGCCGCCTCACCTACCCTGAGACCAAGGAACATGATGCTGTGGGCGCCACTGTCGCTTCGCGGGGCAAGTTCAACCGAGTCGGTCAGCTGCAGTACATGCAAGCGATCTATTTCGCCAATCTTATCTCGCCGGGCCGAAACACGGCAGCAAGGCCGCGGAATCGATGAGGAATCAAAAGGGATTCATTGTCCGGCAAGTAGCAAGACATACCTTGTTTGACAGGCTGAGGCCAAACGGATGGTAAATATTGCTTCTCCGATCTGCAATGCAGTGACAGACAATGGAAGAAAAGACACATGCATTGTATGCATCTGCACTGGGCGCAAAACTCGTTTAGAATGGTTCTGGTCGGGGCCTAAATGAGGTTTGCATCTCGGCTATGCAAGACTGTGAATAGTCCCGTCTCAACAATACACAGCTCAATATCAGTCTCGCAGCAAGGATGCTTCTTCAGCAAAATCAGCGTGTCTCAAGACATTGAGAGGTTGCAGGTTCAAGTTTCAACACATCGATCGACACTCACATCGTACGACGATACAATGGTGTGTCACCGTCGGACTGAACAGACGGCATCTGTTGCATTGCACGCCTCTTTGGATGCGCTCGGACGTCGTCAGCCGTGCTCTTTCAAGGCCTCGGACCACCGCTTTCCGACTCGTAAAAGATGATCGCCTGGGGCTCCAGCTAGGGTCTCACCAATCTATCGAGAGGGCGCTAAACGAGAGACATAAATTACTACTACCGAAGGAGCATCAGAAGCGAGATGAGGGAAAGGAGCTAGCGAGGATGCGGGGAATCCTTGATCATACAAAGCCGAAGGAGAAAGCGGCGGCAGCTCCGGAATTGAGATGGATCGCCGATCTATCGAAGGGTTGGCAACTCGATCCCGATAGCACCTTTCTCTGTCTGACTTTTGCGGCCACAATTTTTGGCTAATTTATGCATCTTAAAGCGTATCCGGCGGCCGAGACCATAGCCGACAAGCTCAGCTGCAACAATCAATCATCAATACTGAATGCAATCACCATCATCATCTGCTTAAGACTGCAACACTGCGGCTTCGATCTCGCCATGCCAGTCAATGCGACTCTTCCTGGAGAACCTCCAAATCAGCATGACATTATGGAGGATGCTCACAAGTGGAGTCGCAATGTGTGGCTCTTGCTCGCAGCTCGATTTGTACGCATGACCGCTTTTGGATCATCATCGCTCGTACTAGCTCTCTTCCTATCAGCTCTAGGCCAGACACCCGTGCAAGTCGGTCGGTTCCTCACATTGACACTGGTCGGCGACTTTCTGCTATCGCTACTGCTCACCTTCGTCGCTGATTCCATACTCGGTCGACGCAACACGCTTCGTCTCGGCGCGCTATCTATGCTCATCTCGGGACTCGTATTTGCGACTGCGACCAACGTGAACTATCTCCTCGTCGCTGCGATCTTCGGAGTCATTAGTCCATCTGGCGGTGAGATCGGACCCTTTCGAGCGGTCGAAGAGAGCATCTTGGCAGCGCTGGTGGAGAAGAAGCACCGACCATCGTTGTTCGGGTGGTATGTGGTAACGGGTGCATTTGCTGCGAGTTTGGCGACGTGGTTGGGTGGACTGTTCAACAAGTTGGTCGATGCAGATCAGGGAAAGGAATTGATGGCGTACTATAGATGGGTGTTTGTCGTTTATGCTGTGATGGGATTGGTGAAGCTTTTGCTTTCGCTATCGCTTAGTGAGCGATGCGAGGCAGCGCCGAGGGCTGTCGTGGCATCATCGCCAACACCTGCACAGTCTACAAACGAAGCCGACGAACGCGATCCGTTGCTTACCACTCGTGCACACGCTACGGAACAAGCAGAAGAGCAAGGATTCAGCGCCGGTCGATTCACACTTCTCTGCTCGCTCTTTGCCATTGATTCGCTTGGAAGTGGGATGGCATCGCAGACGCTCACCTCTTGGTTCTTGTCGCGCAAGTTCAATGCTGAGCCGGCTTCACTCGGCAGCATTCTTTCGGCTGCACTGCTGATGTCGGCTACATCCAATCTCTTTTCTGCGCGCCTTGCAAACCGCCTCGGCCTTGTTCCCACGATGGTCTTCACCCATCTGCCAGCCAACATCTTCCTAGCCATGATCCCGCTACCTTCCAGCTTGGGTGTCACATCAGCGCTCATCGTAGCAAGAGCAGCCACCTCGTCGATGGACCAAGCGCCACGATCGGCGTTCTTGACTGCGTTTATTCCAGATCACCAACGAACACGAGTTTTAGGTCTAGTCAACACAGTGCAAACGATAGCGCAGTCGGCTGGGCCGTCACTGACGGGCTACTTTGCCGATCTAGGCAGGATGGGTTGGGCTTTTAATCTCGCTGGTGTTCTCAAAGCCGGATATGATTTGGGACTTTTAGCTGCTTTCTCGACTGTGCACTAGGTTATACGGAATAGAACTGACATCAACTAGGTTGCGACAGTGCGTGGGATCCGCCAATTTAATTGCCCAAGTGGCTGACGAGGTGTAGCAACATTCTCACGATCATTTTTACAATGCTACCACCGACGTGGCCAGTGACAAGCGCCAATATGAACTGGTAAGCATTCGTGTTTCTGGCGGGTGGCTTTGTACTTCCGGCGGGAGGCTGCACGCACTATCGAAGCGTGTATCAGGAACGACTCCTTCATTAACTCAGGCTGGCGTGCACAGTCTGACACAGCGCTTAGATAGTTTGTGAGTCTCAGTCCCACCATACCAACACGGAAGTGTCGACTGTGGGTGATTGCGATCGGTATCGGGGGGTGGCGTGGCGAGTGCGTGCCCGATCGGGAGCAATAATACAGTTCGAAGCTGAGCAAATGACTTGTGATTTCGAACGGAGGGCTCACCGACGGCGACTCGGCGAATCATTATCAATAAACCACGCATGGAGGATCGCATTGCATGTGCTGATTCCTGCGTCCTGTATTGTGATGGTAGGAGTCGCCGATAGAAGCAAGCAAGGGCCTCCTCGGCCGCGTCTGACCGACTTGTTCCGATTGGAAGCAGGTGTGACTTCTGAGCTAAGAATTCGACTCAGACAATGCAACCATGTGGAATGCTTTTCTTGTGTGCAGTGACTGTATGCAGTCGAGCGAGACACGCGACCTGTAAGGTCACACGTCTTCTGTTTGCTTGCTTCTGCCGCTGTGCCTGCTTTTCGGTGCAGGCCGAAGACGAGGAAAAACCTAAATTCCCAGAGTCAATTTCATTTTTCAACTTCTCTCTCGCTGCGTTCTCACGCCTAACAATGGCGACTCTCATCCAAACTTCGATCGGCAACAGAGCGGTGACCGGATCGCAGCCAGAAAGCCGGGTGGCCAATGGCGAGTGTCGCAATTCACACTTTCTCCAACGTCACAGAGTGCTGTGCTGTGTTGTGTTGTAATTTCACATCCGCGACTCGCCACTCGTTCGCTCGCTCACCGCCGCCAGTTCCGCGCGCGCACCAGCCACCTTTCATAATGCTCAGGCCGCTCAGCTGCTCGAGCCCTGCGCTGCTTCTGTGTCACTCTCGATGCGACTTTGTTCCATTTCTTTCTACTGTGCTCTTTCTCCCCAACTCAAGCTACCTTAGCCGCTTGTTGGTTTCTTCTTCTGTCACCGTTGTTTCGGTCGCCGATGTGACTGCGATGCTCAGCCATTCGAGTGTCAGAGTCACTCACTCGCCACTCGAATGGTGCCTTGGCGGCCTCTCTGTCTGTGCCTCCGCCGCCACTTTCCCCGCACAGCCAGCTGAGCTTGCTGTCCTTTTCGCTCTGCCTGCCCTTGGCGTGAACCATATATACTCTCGATCTCGCTGTCATCAGTCATCCTTCTACGCCACACTTTTCCTCTATCCGATACCCACAAACAATCATCATCCATCCCTTCCCACTCGCGTAGCGTCCATCTTCTTCGATTCGCCTACGCCTGTCATTAGTCACATCTTCCTTCGCGTACCTTTCCCCTTTCATCCTCTCTAGACTTCGAAAGCCAAAATGGGAGAGTGCCCCGTTGCTCACAACATCGACCGCAAGCGTGTCCCCGCTGCTGGTTTCGGTACTAAGAACAGCGATTGGTGGCCTAACGAGCTCAAGCTCAACATCCTTCGCCAGCACCAGGCAAGGTCCGATCCCTTCGGCGCCGAGTTCGACTACGCTGCTGCCTTCAACAGCCTCGACTACGATGCGCTCAAGAAGGACCTTCACAACCTCATGACCGACTCCCAGGACTGGTGGCCTGCGGATTACGGCCACTACGGTGGTTTCTTTATCCGAATGTCGTGGCACGCTGCCGGTACCTACCGTGTCCAGGATGGTCGCGGTGGTGGCGGTGAGGGTCAGCAGCGTTTTGCTCCCTTGAACTCGTGGCCAGACAATGGTAACCTCGACAAGGCTCGTCGTCTCTTGTGGCCTATCAAGCAGAAGTACGGCAACAAGATCTCTTGGGCTGATTTGCTCCTGCTCACCGGTAACGTCGCTCTCGAGTCGATGGGCTTCAAGACCTTCGGTTTCGCCGGTGGTCGTCCCGACACCTGGGAGGCTGACCAGTCCACCTACTGGGGTGGCGAGACCACTTGGCTCGGCAACGACGTCCGTTACGAGGAGGGTAACAAGGGCGGCAACCCCAACGACCTCAAGAACCGCAACCTCGACGGTGCCCTTGCTGCCTCGCACATGGGTCTCATCTACGTCAACCCCGAGGGTCCCAACGGTGAGCCTGACCCGGTTGCCGCTGCCAACGACATCCGCACTACCTTCGGCCGTATGGCCATGAACGACGAGGAGACTGTTGCCCTCATCGCCGGTGGTCACACCTTCGGTAAGACGCACGGTGCTGGTAACCCTGAGCTCGTCGGTCCCGAGCCCAACGGTGCTCCCATCGAGGCTCAGGGCTTCGGTTGGGCCAGCAAGCACGGTTCCGGTAAGGCTGGTGATGCCATCACCTCAGGTACCGAGGTCGTCTGGACCAGCAAGCCCACCGAGTGGACCAACCTCTACCTCAAGTACCTCTTCGAGTTCGAGTGGGAGCACGACAAGTCGCCCGCTGGTGCCAACCAGTTCGTCGCCAAGAACGCCGACGCCATCATCCCCGACCCCTTCGACCCCACCAAGAAGCGTCGCCCCACCATGCTTACCACCGATCTTTCGCTCCGCTACGACCCTGCCTACGAGAAGATCTCGCGTCGCTTCCTCGAGAACCACGACGAGTTCGCCGATGCTTTCGCTCGTGCATGGTTCAAGCTGCTCCACCGTGACATGGGTCCCCGTGCCCGCTGGCTCGGTCCCGAGGTTCCCAAGGAGACTCTCATCTGGGAGGACCCTGTCCCCGCCGTCGACCACCCTCTCGTCGACGACCGTGACCTCGCTGGCTTGAAGCAGGCCATTCTTGCCACTGGTGTCGAGCCCACCAAGTTCCTTGCCACTGCCTGGGCCTCGGCTGCCAGCTACCGTGACTCGGACAAGCGTGGTGGTGCCAACGGTGCCCGCATTCGTCTCGCGCCCATGAAGGACTGGGAGGTCAACAACCCCACTCAGCTCGCCGAGGTTCTCAAGGCGCTCGAGGGTGTTCAGCAGCAGTTCAACTCGTCCAACCAGGGCGGAAAGAAGATCTCGATCGCCGACTTGATCGTCCTCGCTGGTAACGCCGCTCTCGAGAAGGCTTCGGGTCTCCCCGTTCCCTTCACCCCTGGCCGTACCGACGCCAGCCAGGAGGAGACCGAGGAGGACACCTTCCAGTGGCTCCAGCCCACCGCCGATGGTTTCCGTAACTACGGCAAGTCCACCGAGCGTGTTCGAGCCGAGCAGTACCTGGTCGACAAGGCCAACCTGCTCACCCTCACCCCTCCCGAGCTCACCGTCCTCATTGGTGGTCTCCGTGCCCTCGGCCTCAACTACGACGGCTCCGATCACGGTGTCTTGACCCACCGTCGCGGTCAGCTTACCAACGACTTCTTCGTCAACTTGCTCGACATGAGCACCGAGTGGAAGGTCGCTGACGGCCGTGGTGACCTCTTCGACGGTGTCGACCGCAAGTCGGGCCAGAAGAAGTGGTCTGCCACCCGTGCCGATCTCGTCTTTGGTTCGCAGGCTGAGCTCCGTGCTCTTGCCGAGATCTACGCACAGGCTGACAACGGTGAGAAGTTCAACAAGGACTTTGTCTCTGCATGGAACAAGGTCATGAACCTTGACCGCTTCGACGTCAAGAAGAGCAACATTGCCCGTGCCAAGTTCTAGATTAGTTCTTTGAACCACCACACCTGGATCTCCCTGTAGCGTTTCCGATTCCCATGCCTTTTTTATGAAATGCTTAGTTATATGTCGTATTCTTCAGCTGAGAATGTGCCTGTCTGTTCCATACGAGTTCTGCTTCCATAGATACGAAAGTGAGGATATACAAGAGCGAGGGAGGATATACTTAAGCGAGAGCTGAATCAACAGGTATATGAATTTTTAGTGTCAGCCTACTTGGCGTACGCAGCGTGCACCTGAGGTTCGATCTGAGCCAAGATGCCGAGCGTGCCCATATCCAGGAAAGGTCCGATCTGCGATTGGACCATTCCGCAGGTTCCATCCTTGAAATCGGCCCACCAGTAGCTGTTTTGAATGCCGCACCAGAAGAGCGACTTGTCGCTTCGCTTGAACATCGGGTGTTCGACGAGCAGACGCAGTCCACCCAACGTCCACGTCTTGGGGACACCCTTGACCGTGCAACCTTCAAAGTAGTTGGTGATGGTTGGATCGGTGTTTGGGAACTCGCGATCGATGTCGTCTGCCAGTTTGCCGTGCAGCTGTTCTTTGATGAGTTCATCGACGCTTTCGGGTGTAAGGATCTTGCCGCCGCTCTTGGGGTGTGTGCCGCCGTTGAGTAGAGCTACGAGCACCTGGCAGTATTCAGCAGCGTTGGCCCACAGACCAGCACCTCCGTACTGCACTTCAATCTTGGATTCGTCGGGTTGCATCCAGTGGTCGTTGGCTGAGACGATGCCTTCCGGGTTTCGATAGTGTGAACCCACAAGCTTGTCAGATAGACCCGCGGTCTTGGGTAGGAAGGAAGCATGCTTGATTCCAAGCGGTTGGAAAATGTTCTTCTGGAAATAGTCGTTGAGCGAGAGACCAGAAACTTGTTCGACCACTCGACCAGCCCAGTCGATGCCGTGTCCGTACTCCCACTCGGTGCCAGGTTCGGTCACGTACGGACCCAAGATGCTTTGCTTAGATGCATCGAATGCATCGATCACCTTTCGACCCTTGCCGGCTTCCAAATCTTTAAGCTTGGGGTTGAAGAACGAATATCCCAACCCACACGTGTGCGTGAGGCAGTTCCAAACCGTCGGCGCTTTTGCTGGCTTGCTGCCGTCGATCAAGGTCACACTCTCGAATTCGGGTACGTGCTGAGTGACAGGATCTTGCAGGTTGAGCTTGCCCTGTTCGACAAGCTGCAGACAGGCGATGGCGGTGATGAGCTTGGTGCAGCTGGCGATCCAAAACACAGAGTCTTTGGTCATCGGTGCTGGTTTGCCGGCTTGCTTGACGCCGGCAGAGGCCCAAGCAACCTCGTTACCGGTCTTGTCGGCGATGTACACCACAGCACCGGGAACGCCGTTGGGCTGCGACACGTCGGCAGTGGCGGTGTCGAGGACTTTTTGAACGGTGTCTTGCAGAGACATTTTGGTTTGTTCTTCGATTCCTTCTTTCTTCCAAGGTGAGTAGAGGCAAGGGTGATTAGATTCGGCAATGGGAGCTGACATTCGATTCACAGAGGCCTCCTTATATGAGAAGGCAAGGTGGCACAGACCGTCATCTGAGCGGGTCGGCGGGGACACACACAACAAGCTCTGACATTAACCGAAAGGACCGGCTTTCCGATTAGGCTGTTGGAGATGAGGTGC
This sequence comes from Sporisorium iseilematis-ciliati, assembly GCA_001748505.1. Classification (NCBI taxonomy): domain Eukaryota; kingdom Fungi; phylum Basidiomycota; class Ustilaginomycetes; order Ustilaginales; family Ustilaginaceae; genus Sporisorium; species Sporisorium iseilematis-ciliati. The sequence continues at coordinate 19,189 of MJEU01000118.1, read as the reverse complement.
GACATGCTGCCACACGTTACGCATTGATTGCGGGGCAGCCAAAGATCCCATGACCTCTGCCTTGAGCGGCAGGCGCGGGGCAAAACCTGCGCTCTCAACTTCTCTCACGCCATAAGCTGGTGCCCTGTGCTCGGCGGTTCATAGCCGCGGATGCGAAAAAAACTCACACAAGCCTCGCTTCCGCAAACATGGAGTTGCTTGCGGTGTGTCAAATAAGGCGCAAAGCCACATGATGGAAGCAAGCGGCTTTTTTGGCCGAACTGGACGGCTTCTTAAAAACGCTCGTTCGCATGCTCTCGCGAAGGTCGCAATGTGCATCAAAAGAGCGGCAGCTCATATGGCACACGTGTGGCTCAGTGAGCTTCACACTTTGCCTGGGTCGAGAACTCGCAACCCTCTTCCCTCTGTAGCAGCACGATAATGAGTCTGTACATATGAAGCGCGGCGTCGTGCAGGCTTAATAAGTACAGCCCACTGCCCAAACATACCGTACCTGAGACTAAGTACTTAACAGTGCAAGCCGCATACGAGGTCCGTCAATCATGCTTACAGCTTGACAGCCTTTCGAAACGCACGGGGCATTTCCTGATCTCTTGGGAAAGCGCAGTGCACAGATGCTATCTACAAAAAGAGCGTATCGAGCTCGACAGCCGACCGTTCAAATGCATCTTTGCCTCGTTGAGTCGCATCCCTCCCTAAGCCTGGCGAGACAAAGAGGCTTGCAAATAGGATGCGTACGACTTGCGACACGAGCAGTCCCTGCCACGTGTACCTGTCGAGGCTGGTCTTCAGGCCCCTCTCGCCTGTAAACCTGCTGCTGGCCGTATGATCGACAGAAAAGGCTGAAAGGGGCAAGCTACAGCACAGTACCTCTATGGTAGAGAAACGAGGTGGGAGGACGGATGTGGATCTGATGGGACGCGAGCACAGGTTTGCTTGTCTCTACGATTGTGATTGTGTGGCTTCCTGCAAGCCTTCTCATCAAGCAGGGTGATACTTTCCACGATCTTTTGCAGTAGGTAGTGATGGTGCGGTTCTCCTGCAAGCTTTCTAATCAACGAGGGCGATTCGACCCGCAATTTTGTGGGCGGCTAAACAGCAAGTTCAGTGGTGATGGTTCGTTTTCCCCGCTAGCGTTCTCAACAATGAGGGTAAAGGGGACCCCTAAGATGGTGGGCAGCTCGACAGTAAGTGGTGACCGTGCAGCTTCCCGCGAGTCATCGAAGAAGGAGATGGCCCACAAGCTTGCGAGCATTGCGACAGCAGTCCAGTGGTGTTGTGCGCCTTCCCGCGAGTTTTCTCGTCAACAAGCGTCATAACCCCGCAAGTAAGTGGGCTGCAGTAGTGGTACAATAGCCCCACTAGGCAGTGACCAGCGCATCTCATTACTGTAGCTTGATGAAGTCCTCATGAGGGATCGGGCAACGTGGAGCTTGGCATGGCATGGTATGGCACCAGTTACACACATCCTGTTCAGTATATAAGTGTCGTCTGCGGCTGTCTTACTACCCAGCTTTCACATTGCATCACAATCGTCGAGTCAAGCCGCAGCAGACTCAACCGCTTCGGACTTTCGTGACTTTCGAAAACGCCTTTCAAAGACGCCATATACCTCCGCAAGACAAAGCACTGGATGTTCAAGATGAAAGCGCCCTCGGTCTTACTTTGCTTCATGGGGCTGATCACGAGAGGCTTTGCGCCTCCACCTCTAAGACTCGTTCCAGGAGATCCAATCTTTGGGGAATTGGAGGCACTCACCGACATTGGCGAACCTGTCTCGGAACACTATGACTCGCGCATGGCACGTCCATCGTCGCCGGCACTTTCCACGGTCACTTCGGCAAGGAGGCCGCCAGTACAGCGTCTCGCAGCTTCCGAGGCTTTCCATGAGTGGGCCGAGCATGCACCCGCATCCTCTGCAGGCGGACTTCAGTATCACAGCGACACCAGGTTCTTCCAACCGAACGCGGTGCCACAACATCATACAACGAATGCCTTTGGACCCAACTTTGGGACAAACGCTCCTGGATACCCTTACGCCCCGGCCTTCCATCCTAATACGGCTTTCGATCCTACTCCACCTGTCCATCCTGTCTTTCATCCTGCCCCAGCCTTCCATCCTAATGCGGCTTTCGATCCTGCTCCGGCCGTCCATCCTACCTTCCACCCGGCTCCGGCCTCCCATCCTGCCCCGGTCTTCAATCCCCCCGCACACTGGCCCGCTGTCGAGGGTCGAAATCCGAGTGACGCGACCCCAGCCATCTATGAAACTCAAGGACACAAACCATACAACAACCCATACCACAACCCACACTACGAGGCTGGTAGCTCTTCACAGGCTCCTGTACATGTACAAGTCCCTCCCCCTCAGCTGCAAGAGCCCCACAATCCTCCGTTTGCAGCAGCGCAACACGAGGTAGACCCGCACTTGCAGGAGACGAACGGTCGCAGTCCAGTAATCCCTGACTTGGCTTTAGGCCCAGATCCGTTGTCCTTGTCAGGACGGCCCTTCGTGATCCAGTATCGTCATGAGGAGGGACTAGGGCGCTTCATCACCCTGATTAAGACGAGGATAGGTGTAATTCCGAAGAAGAAGCCGGTAGCTCATGTGCTTGAGCCAAACGAGGTGCCCAACTTCATCTTCACCATGAACAGTTACCTCAAAAGTCTAGAGCACAACTTCTTGGAATATCGGTATGACGGTGAAAGACTACTCGTCTTATTCGCTCGTCAATTCCATCATGATTTACCTTTGCAGAAGAAGTTGACGCATACTGCGACGATCTGGCAGTTTAAAAACGACAATGATGCGGGCGCAGTCTTGTTGTGCCGTGGTATCTTCAAAATGGATCCGAATCTATGGAGCAAGTTGGATCTATCGGGGTCAACAGGCATCTATCGTGTCGGAGTACACAAGTATTCCCCTGAACCAATCTTGGTAGTCGAAGCGCGAGAAACAGGTGTCGAGTCAAAGTATCGATTGCGTCAACTGGAACCTGTGGGCGACGACATGGTCTCGGCTTTGAAATTCTCCTACCGTCGCGACGAGAGCATTCAGCCGGCGTTGAGGAAATGGTTGGTTTTGCACACACAGAAATCGCTCTTCTTCCGAGCAGAGATGGAGCTCTCCAAGGCTCAAGAAGACCTTTTTACCAGCTGGATGACGGATTCCTTCAAGCATCGTTTCGACATCCATGTCGCTCGAATCGGAGGAAAGGACTTTTATGTGACACATCATCTAGAGAGCGCAACGGACAGCATGTTCGCGCCAGCATTTGTTGCTTTCTGGAGGTACGAGAATGATGGTCAGAGCGGATCCTTCGTGGCTGTCGGGCTGTATCATATGACACGGGCGTATTGGAAAAAGTTGAAGGATACGGGCGACCTCCCGCGTCGCACTTTCAACTTTCGCAACTTTGCGACAGATCATATGGATCCGAGAGCAGAGCCTCGAGCGTAAGAATGCAGTTTAGTCGCAGAATGACAAAAGACTCGGGCCAGGAGCTTAGAAACGCTGCGAACCATTGCTGTTGCAACCCATCATCGTCCCATTAGAGCAAATTGTTCGACATAGAGTGACTTCAAGCAATCAATGTCCGTGTGGTACAGATCTTCACATACAGTATAATCGATGCAAGAAGATCAGAAAACGAGCGGTCGCTTCCACCTTATCGACTCGGATACACGGCCCACGAAGTGTGGATTGGCCGTTCTTGGACCCTGTCTTTGACCGACGCTCTTCCACATCGCAGAGTAAGTGACACTAGAGATGGTAGGCTGAGCGGTAACCAGCCAGCCCACCGCGCCCGCGTTACCACCATCGAAGCTCCACAGCGGTAACCTTGTCTGTGTCTCCACAAAGCTTGCTTTGGCATACAACGCAGCATGTGGAAGTGCGGAATCCGACTCGGGCGGCATGCCATGTGGCCGCTGTGCCGCGGATCCCAGAAAATAGTACGGAAGCGGAGCAAGTTTACCACGTCAGTTCAGTAGTCACGATGGGCATCCATCCACACCGATCCAGAGTCAGACTCAACTGACGCCGCATTCTCCACATCGGTTTTGAAACACAAGCCGAAAGCCGGTATCAAACGATGCAATGCTCGACGCTTGAGCCTCTGGCTGCAAGCAGAACAAACTAGGCTCGCAACCCTACGCAACATTGGTTCGCCTTGCATCACACTAGACAATCTGTGCTCGTGCCCGCTACGCTCGAAGAACCCTAGCATCTCTCAAGTTTTCACACGCATCCGGCACCAAACGTATACATTCACGCACATGTCAACCGAGCAATCCTGATCATCCATCCTTCCATCTACCACCACCACCACCATCACCACCATCGCCACGACCTGTCAATCGTCGTAACTGCGTCAACTCACTTGGTCACCTCACTCATCCACTCGCCAAGATGTCTACCGACAAAAAGGATTACTCATTGCCAGAAAGCTCGACGTGGCGTCGCGAAGACGTGACCTTCACATCCGGCTCGGAACAATGCGCTGCTTGGGTCTACCGCCCTGCCGGGCCTCCTCTCGCTCCAGCTTCGGGACAAGCGGCTCCAGGCAAGTACCCAGCTATCGTGCTGGGGCACGGCATCGGTGGTATTAGGGAGTACGGCCTGGATAGGTATTCTGCTCGCTTTGCAGAACTCGGCATCATTTGTGTTGCCTTCGACTACCGACACTTTGGTGGCAGCACCGGCGAGCCTCGCCAGCTTCTCGACATCAATTTGCAGCAGGAGGATTGGAGAGCTGCAATCAAGTACACCAAAGGCCTCGCAGACGTCGATGGGAACAGAGTGGGTATCTTTGGCAGCAGCTTCGGCGGAGGTCACGTCACGTACATTGGTAGCCACGACCCGAGCATCAAGGCCATCATCGCTCAATGCCCCTTCACCTCTGGTCTTCACTCAAGCCAAACCGTCGGCTTTCTTCCATTGTTGAAATTGGGTTACCTCGGCATTAAGGATTTGCTCTTCTCAAGGGGCAACGACATTGTGCCCGTCTTGCTCGCAGGCGAGCCCGGTTCGAGTAAGTTCTTGTTTCTCGAGCCGCGAAACTTTACATTGACATTCGAAACTGACTCGTCGCTCGCTCGCATGACTTGCACTGCACTGCATCAGCTGCTTTGATGAACTCGCCGGAAGCTATGGACTACAGACTCATCGTTCCTGAGAACCGGCTCGAGGTGGATCCCAAGTACGTCGCAGCTCGCTTTGCTCTTTACATCGGTCTCTACAATCCAGGCTGGCGTACCAAACACATCAAAAGTCCCATTCTGTTTGGCGTCTGCGGAAAGGATTCGGTCGCGCCACCTGGACCCACGCTCAAGTATGCAGCGAACGCACCGAACGGAACCGTCAAGTTGTACAAAGATCTGGGCCATTTCGACGTCTACGTTGGAGAAGCTTTCGATCAGGCGACCGGCGACTACTGCAACTTCCTCCGCGCAAAACTCTAGCCACTTCTTCTGTTCTGGCCTCGTCTTACTACAGTATCTGTACTGCATTGCTCAACGCTCGTATCGCTCTCTCTCTTCGTATCTTTAATAGACTCTCACAATCTCAGCCCGGGTCTTCTTGTCTGCCGACGCTCCAAGGCGCCATCGATCGCTGCTTTGGCAAAGTCATATTCTTGGCGACCTCGTTCGCTGACAAACGCACTAGCAAAAGGTGCTCCTCGTCATGGTCAAGGCTCTGGAAACTTTGAAGACTCCAGCAAGCTCGAGCTGTTGTCGTCGGGCCAATGCAGTGATGGTCTGAGAGCTGATGCGGAATGCTGCTGCCCGAGAGACTAAAAAATGGCATTTTGCATGAAAAGAAGCCCAAAAAATTAGGCAGATTTAGTGAAGATTAAACTTTGAAATGAATTTTATGGTTGAAAATGGCGAAGTGTGACAGTCTCAGAGTGCTGAAAGTGACAATCGTCTCTCGATTCCGCTTCTTCATCTCTTGCTTCCTTGCTTCCTTCTCTCTGGACCGTCACAACTCAGCCTTCCCCTGGTCGACATGCTACAATCGACTCAAGCGACGGGCTGACGACCGACACCTCATCTTTCCCTCGAAATGCTCTGACACGAGAGCGTAGTAGCAGGTAGGCAGCCAGCTAGCTTCTGTCTACGCTAAATTACCACCACCAGCTCATATCAGCATTCTAAGTTATCACGTCCAGCGATCAAAGCGAGGATGGACGCCAACACTCGAGCAGGCTCTCAACAGGCTGTCTTCTCGTCGGAGCAATCTGGACTCGGCTCGGCTCTGTCAGCGGGATCGGCACAGCTGCAACACAAGCCTTCGACGGCCACCACTCGATCCATCAGCTCGGCATCCTCCTCTTCGCATCGCAGCTATCCCACGCTGGCCGCACCACCAACAGCACCGGCTTCCTCGTCGTCATCCTCGCATGTCTCACCTTCACGTCCATCAACATACTCCGAGACAATACAGAGCCTGGACAACCGCACGACGCAACAGAAAACCAAACGAGTTCCAGTCTACGTCCGCATCGTCCCCAAAGATATCTGGTTCCGCATCCACGTCAATCCAAGCCAGACCATCGGCAGTATCAAAGACGCTGCTCTTCTCAAAGCAAATGCGCCCGACCACGACCCCTCGCTCTCGTATCGTTTCTATCAGGACGCAGTCAATGCGTCAGCGCATGCAAAGATCGCTCCCGTCGCTGGTCACGACAAGGTGGTCAAGCATCGCAGCTATGCCCTGCCTAGATCCTTTCTCTGTCCACCACCAGATCTCAGCGATGTCGCTGCTACCATAGCTGCCTCTGTCGCGCACACGAGTCGGTCAAGAAAGTCCTCACGCAGCGATTACGGCCAGCAACCACGAGCTTTCCGTTCTGCTCCGCAGCAGCAGCAGCCGCATCAGCAGCCACCGCCGCCTGTTCCACCACTGCCCAACTTTGACAATGCATACAGTCCACGTGAGGCTCCTGTGGCATTGCCGTCTGCGTCAGCATCACAGCAGACGTTGCATCACGGTTCGTCAGCTTCTCCGCTCTCACGTGCTGCACCTTTGCCTCTGGTGTCGCGCACTGCCGGCGATGGCAGCAGCTCGTCAGCAAGATCAACCAGCGGTGACGACAATATCATTGGCTCTTCGCCTGTCAACATCGTCCGCCAGGTCTCCAACTCGACGCTTGCCACCTCGACGCCTTCCACATCGTCCGACTATGGAGCTGCTAGCAGTAGCAACAATGCCGCTTTCAGCTCGGATGCTAGCGCTTCCGACGCTTCGCTCTCGCAATCATATGCTGTCAATGAGATTGCCATTCGTCTCGACGCTTCGTTGATCACGGGAGATCGAAATGCCAAATTGGAAGAGGATCAAGCGCGAACTAGGTTGTCTCAGTGGAATGCTCGTCGAGAATCTACAGGCAACAGTACCACCAGCCCTACTCAGCGGGAAGCTACTCTCTCCGTCTTGCAGTTGCAAAGTTCTCCTCGACGCAAAAGCTCGCCTGCTCATAGCTACAATTCGACGCCTACGATTGGATCCAGTAGCACATTCGACAGCGATAAGGTACCTTCACCCGACATGGTCGGATCACATTCGAGCTTGGAGGCCTTTTCAGCACCCGGCGGCACTTTACACCCTGCAACAGCAGCTACCCCACCGAGGCGTCCGAACCGCTTGAATCCAGGCTCGCTCGGAGGCGCGAACCCCGCAATCTTCTACACTCAGCCAGGTGCATGCGAATCGTTCAATTCGCTCGCGTCGATGAGCTCGCCTTCGTCTGCAGAGCTGCTCACTACGGCGGATGACGACGCCCTGATTATGCAGTGGGGCACGCAAGCTGAAGAATCGCCCTTGTCGGATCGTCCATCGAGCCCGACTCGATCGTTCGCGTCGCCTTCGGCCGTCTCTGCTTCGATGGCGCCACTATCGAGCCCGCTTCAGCCGTCGACAGCCATGCTATCCGGATCGCCTTCGTCAGCTTCATCGCCCGCTCGACCGCGCAGCAAGACGGTAACAGCTGCAGATGTGTTGCGATCGCGTGCGTCCAACAACGATGAAGTGCCACCGCCTCCAGCCTTACCTGAGGGATTCTCATCGCCAGTTCGCATCTCGTCACTGCCAAGACCGGCAGCGAGGAAGATGGTTGCCGAGTCGAGTCAACGTCGAGGAGGGCCGCAGCTAGAGCTGCTGGAGCTGCTCAAGGGCTCAGCTCGAGATCCTCTGGACGATGAAGATGAAGACGAAGGCTTTTCTACTGTCAAACAGCAAAGGAGCGCAAGGTTGCCATTGATGCCGGATACAACTTTACGCAAGAAGTCATCGGACTCGTCGGCATCTGGTGCGGTTGCTGGACCGTCGTCAGCGTACGTATCAACGCCTGCTGCAGAGAGCAGCAGCGAGCAGTATATCGCAGGTATTCGACTCGACGAGATCTCTCGCGGCTTCAAGGACGCCTCACATCCGCTGTCGAGCAAATATGCGGTGCTGTCATCTGCGAACGGATGCGAGTTGGAGGAATGGAAGACGGTAGCTGCATCGCTGATTCGACCGTACGAACTGCTCGAGTTGCAATGGAGCATCCCGACCGAACGCGTCTATATCCCACCCATCAGTTTGGCAGACACAATCCGCGTCTCGCCAGCTGCGTCGAGCAACAAGAGCATGTTCAAGCAGACGTGGGGAGAAGAGGCAGATGCAGGGCCTGACGCAGATGCGTTGTGCTTGGAGCCCTACTTTGAAGGATGGGTGTATGTGCTCAAAGGCGGAGCTGTAGCTGGCAAGACGGATAAAGCGGTGAAGGCATCGAGTAAAATGGGCAAGTGGAAGCTGCACTTCATGACGGTGAAGGGATGGCGGATTGATCTGTATCGCAAAAAGCCGAGAGCGGGTGAAGCGGTGCTGCCTGTAGCAGAGCAAGTGTGGTCGCTGCGATCGATTGACTGGGTTGCTGTGGATGCAGATCATCCGATTCCTGCGAATGCGGCTTTGCCTGGGCTGGAGATGATGCCTCGAAGCAGTGTCTCTGTGGCATTCTCGACGAAAGGTAGTGGAGCAGCGACGCCGAGCTGGATGAGTTCTTCACCGGGCGTGTTGGCGTCGAGCGATTCTACGTTGACGTTGCGATGCATCTCGCATTTCGACCATCAAGCCATGTCAACACTGCTTCTGCGAGCGTGGTATCGATGCAGTGCGACAGCAGCGAGCTCGTCGTCATCAACATGGGAAGGAGTGGACAACTGGCGTCGCAAAGCCGTGTTCCGTGCGGTTGTTGCGGGACGAGGTGGCACAGTGGCAGCTGGACGAGTTGGGCGTGGCGTGAAAGGAGGAAGGAACGCAAGAGCGAGGACTCGATTGCGGCCGAGCGGATGGCCAAAGGAGTGGGAGGATGCGGATCAGTGGTCGAGCGAGTCGGAGCGAGAAGAGATTGCGCCGCCTGCCGAGCTGGAACATGCGCTTTCGGTACAGCAGCAACAATCCCGACGAGATACGGTGACGCAGGCGAAAGCGGATCAGAGTGCAGCAGCGCAACGCAGTAGCCGCAAACAAGAGGCGGACGAAAAGATGGTGTTGCCGCATGGGATGTACGCTGCTCTGTCGGGAAGGTCGACTGCGACGACCGATGCAGCGACTAGCGTTACGGCGATGTCGAGTGGGATGGGTAGCGAAGCCATGTCGCCGAAACAAGAATCTCTTGCATTTGCGAGTGGGAACAGGTCAACTGTTCGGCCACGACACTTGGCTCAAAGTCCATTTTTGCCTCATATGGAACCGGGTTTGATGTTAGGCAGCACCAACGCACATTTTGGCTCTTCCCAAACTCGACGTCGAGGCAGCGGTGGTGGTGGTTATGGTCGAGGAGGGACAACCTCCCGGTCTCCCGACGCAGCTGTCGACCGCATCGCAAGCAGTAGCTCTTTACGATCGCGTTCGTTGACCGTCTCGAGTCCTGACTCGAAAGCAGCAGCCCGCGGACGAAGCACGCCCGCCAACTCTTCACCTAGCAGTCGAAACGTTTCGCGAGAAGCATCACCCCTGCCTTCTTCCGGATCGTCTTCGAGAAAGGGGAGTGGCAGCGGTGCTTCGTACAATGTCTCGCCGGCGTTGGTGCCAGGGTTTGTGGACATGCCACCACCACCTTCGGTGATGCTGCTGAAGAAGTATAAGGCGAGTCAGAAGGCGCAGGCTAGTGGGAGTAGCTCGAATGTTGACGATACGCCTTGAGTGATGCGGTCAATAGCAGTCGTTATATCTATCGCTAACGCCCTCAGATTGGTTGAGACAAGTGACTGAGAGTGAAAGGAGAAGGGTCCGATCTCGACGAGGCCATCTGAAATGTGGTTTGCTGTGCGATGCAAGTGGGTTTTGAAAGAGAAGGCACCAGAGCAGTGTCTCATGGAAATCAAGGGTCCATTCTTTGTGGTTTCGAAAAAGTCGTGGTGTTGGATTCAAATTGCTGAAATCACACTGCAGAAGAGCACAGCAAAAGAAAAAGGCGCGCCGGAAGAGCGCCAACGCGAGCATTCCACAAGTCACAGTCACAGTCACACTGACAGTGACAGCGGAGTTTCACAGTTTGGCATTTTGACAGAGCACAGAAGCGCAGTCCGATCCAAACGCAAGAAATGAGATTTGTGTGTGCACCTCTCAACTCCTATTTCTGCTTTCTCACCACCACCAACACCAACACCTACTCTCTTTATACAGTATAACACTCCTTAGTGGTGTTGTCGGCAACCATGTCCGACCCATATCACTACGCTTCAGCTGCTGATGCGTACAGCAGCGCCACTCCTCATACAGCCCAAGCCGGTGCTGCTCACAACCCCACCGCCGCCGACTCATCGCCCTTCGACTACCCTGTTCGACCCTCGATGGATTCTCCCATTGCAGCCACAGCAGGCTACAATGCACACAATACCAACTCACACGGCTATGCACGTGCTCCCGGCGACGATCATGAAGACGATGAAGACGACGACGACGAAGATTGGAACGTCTACGACGATTTCAACATGACCCGACCCATGCCTCACCGTTCATCCACCTCTGGTCTTGCAAGTCAGAACGATGCCTACTGGGATGCTAGCAAACCTTCGCTCGTCGAAACGCCTTACTCGGATGTCGCACCGACTCCATACGCAAACAATCGCAAGTCGCTCTTACCCTCAGAAGCATTCGGTTTCGATGTCCGCAACGCCGATCCACGACGATCCGTAATCCAGCAGCAAAACAACGCAGCCAACCGCAACAGCACTTTCTCATCCGCCGCTCCTATCAACAATACGATCAGCGGTATGGGCCCGCAACACGCAGATTCCACCACAGGTATCGAACTCATCACCGTCCCCGCTCTGGGCAACGAATACACCAAAGAAGAGCTCCGCGACATGACCCGGTCTTCAAAACGCCGTAAGAAACGCACCAACCGCAAGAAGCGCTACCAACTCTGGGTTTCCGGCGAGGACCATTTGTGGGGCTGGCTGTCACCTAGAGTGGCTGTGTTTATGGCTTTCTTCGTAGTGATTGCGCTGGGAGTGATGCTGTTCTTTGTTATTCCTCGTGTGCCGACTTTTGCTATTCTGTCGACCAATCCGGTAGTAGCCATCCCCAACGGCGCTAGTATGAAAGTCAACCACTCTCCGACCAATTTCAGCATGACGATGGGCTTCAACTTGCGAGCGTCGAATCGAAACGGATGGATTCCTTCCCACGCTACCGACCTCACACTTCAAGTGACCGACCTCGATACGTACATGAAAGTCGGCTCCGGCTCGCTCGACTCGTACTCGTTCAAAGCACGAGGCAATACGGCTTTCCAGTTCCCAGTGCAGTTCAGCTACGTCAGTCTGAATGCGTCGGGCGATCAGACTTTTCAAAACTTTTATCAGGGTTGCGGACCGCATTACGAGGGGACCACGAGGCCGACGTTGAATCTGGCGGTCGAGTTGGGGATGAACATCCGAGGCTTGCTGGGGAGGAAGAGGACGAATACGCAGGTGAACAACGTGATCTGTCCGTTTACGCTGCAGGCTTATCAGTAGTGCGAGGGGAGGATTGGTGATGATGAAATGGACACTTTCGTTTTTGCATTGATGATGAGAGGATGTGGGTGTGTGGAATGTGACTGTGTGTGTGTGAAAGGGGAGGGTGTGAGAGCTGCGCCTGAGTTGGGCAAGCAGGGGGCGATGAGATGAAACGAAAGCGGCTTCGTTTTGAGCCTGCTCACAGACTGTGAGAAGGCGTGTCTGCCCGTCGCCATCATCTCTTGCGCCACTCTTGGTTCACATTTGGTCATCAGCCCCTCGCACGCACACACACATTGTGAGTCCGGCGAATCGTGATTGATATTGCATATGATCATCAAAACTTCTACTGGTTGTCATCCTTCAACCGCCAAATGTTGTCCACATCCACCTTGACCTCGTCCCTCCCCGTCCTCTTGAGATGCACCAACTCCCATAGGATCGTCTGACCGCTCTCGAGCACTCCGCTGTTGCCCAAGTTTGTGCCCTCTGCTGCGTATTTTCCGTTCTTGCTCTGATCCTCCAGATCCAGCAGCGCGAGTTGGGAGACGTTGCTGCTGCTCGTGGACTGTTTGGTGAGGAGGTGGGAGATCAGGCCGAGGATCTTGTGGAGCGAGGAAGAGGAGGTCAGATGCAGCGAGATGATCGAAAGACGCTTGGCAAAGGCGGCTAGGATGTGTGGCGGGAAGCGGGTCCGTGAGCGGATGAGGATGGAGTAGAGGGAGTCGAGCGCGAGATCGACGATCGAGCTGGTGGCGGTGAGAGGTTCGGACACGAAAGGGAGGTAGAAGAGCGTGTAGTAAAAGTGGCCTAGAATGTCCGTCAGATCGAGGTTGAGGATCGACCCTTCGATCTGGCCCAGGAAGAGGTCGAAGGTGGTTTTGAGCGCGAGGATCATGTGCCTGATCGTCTTGGTGAGTGTAGATTGGTCGAGGAGGACGTTATCCGCGTCGTCCTCTTCTTCCGAATCGCTCTCGTCCCCAGCATTGGACTGAGAATGATCCTGCAACCTCCGCGCATTCACCTCGACGTGCAGCTTCAACACCTTCAACAGATCCCGGAAGAAATCCACATTCACCCTATGCGCGAACCCGCTCAACCCCTTCAAGACACTCTCCAACACGCCCAACCCCACGCTCCCCACCTCCCTCTTCAGCACGGTAAAGTACAACACAAAGACGAGCTTCAACGTCTCGGTCTGATTCCGCTCGCGCAACTCCAAATCCACCGTTGCCTCTGCCTCCTTCATCTCCTCCTCGATCTCCTTGAGCTGCTTTTGCTTTTTCACCTGCTTCTTCGACAGATGCGTGGCCAAACCCTTCCTGACCTCTTTCGAGCTGCTACCCTTGCCGCCACCTTTACCGCGCTTTTCGCGCGCCTTCATAGCCGCCCGCCTCTCCGCGTGCTGTTGCGCCTCCCGTGCAGCGTCCGCTTCGGGGTCGGTCGAGGTGGTTGTCGAGGAACGTTTGTTTCCCAGCTCGTCTCGCAGTCGAAGGGAGAGGAGGATATCGAGCACGCGGGAATTGACCTTGTAGTGTCGCTCCTTCGTCATCCTGTGAATCAACCGGACCACTTCGAGCGACACCTCACCTTGCAGGTCCCCCAAAACGACCGACTGGATCGCTTCGAAGCAGTCTTCCTCCTCGGCGCGCCAGTTCCGACGGGACATCCTCGCCACCACAACGCCCAAAATGTTGGTGCTGAAGTTGAAGTGGACTGCGCGCATAGCGAGCGTCGTAAACACCTTGACCGCCGCACGTTCCAACGGCGTCACCGTCGGACCGTCTGCCGAAGCAGCCGCCTTGAGCTCGGTCTCGCAAACCTCGAGGAAATCACGGTACACGCCCACCAGCCCACTCTCAAACTCCCTCCTCCTCGCCACCTCCTGACCCACCTTCTCCTCCCGCTCCTTCTCCGTCAGCTGTCGGATCCGATAGCCGGGCAAGACATCGACAAACACGGCGAGCAACGACAGCATCGCCAACTGCCGAACACCCGCCGGCACCGCCACCTTGACCGGCCTCGCCACGCCACCCCCGCTCGCCTTGGCCGCCGCCTGCTCCGCCCGGATCTCGGGGATCTTCTCGGGCGGAGCGGAGACGGTGGGAGCGGCGAAGACGAGCAGCCGCTTGAGCAGGCCGAGGTTGACTTCGGGGTCGGCGACGATGGACGAGGATAGCGAGGCGATCTGGTTTCGCGCGAGGAGAAGCGTTTGCTTGGATGCTGCGGCGAGGGCGGATTTGTGGGCGAGGGTTGCTTTTCGGTTCGCGCTAGACGGAGCGGGTGGGAGGCGACACGGGTGACAAGTGAGGAGGATCTCGTACGGCGCGGTGAGGTTGAAGCGCGATGAGTGGGTGATGGAGGATAGTGGCGCGGTTGGAGCTGCTGCAGCAGGGAGGTCGTCTTCCGAGTCGGACTGCGAGGGTGGAAGGGGTGCGTGGACCGCGCGCGATGTCGTTTTGCCGTCCACCTCGTCATCGGAGGAGATGAGCCCTTCGGGTTCGCTGTCCTGTCTAAACTCTTCCTCATCGTCGTCGTCTCCGTCGTCGTCGTCATCGGGGTCGACCTCGTCACTGCTATCTTCGGAAACCTCACCCTCCAACTTCCTCACCGGCAGCTTGGCATTCATCCTTCTCCGCCTCTCCACTTCCGTCTCGTACTGCTCTCTCGCCTTGCGCTTCCCCAACCTCGCCAGATACGCTGCCTCCGCATCCTCCTCGTTGACCTTTTTGCTCTTCGAACGTTTCGTTTCCGCGTCAGAAGCAACGCCGCCCACCTCTTCGCCTTCGCTCACATCGCTGTATTCTTGATAGTTCTTCTTCTCCCTCACCTCCTCCACCTCTTCCACATCGGAATCGAAATCAGACAACTCGTCTTCGCTCTCCGACGGCGGTTCGAGCAGCTTCGCCTTCCTCTCGGCCGCCAACCGCTTCCTCGCGTCTTCAAACTCCCTCCTATCCGACCGCTTGAGATCCTTGGCCTTCTGCTTAGCGTCCTTCTGCGACTGGTCGAGCGCCCTGTTCTTGTCGAGCCCGGAGAGGAAGGAGAGGTTGGCGGCGGAGACGGTGCGGATTTTGTCGCCTTCGTCGTCCGAGTCGGCTTCGGAGGAAGAGACGTGGGAGGCTTCGTCGGATTCCGGTTCGTACTCCTCTCCCGGTGCAAGGATCGGTGGTAAGGGTTTGGAGGTGGACGGTTCGGGGGAGAAGGACGGCGAACGTCGAATGTACATGTCGAGCTGGGCGGCTAGCTTGGGTGCTTTGCGAGGGGGTTGTCGCGGTTTGGAGGTGGGTTTTTTGGAGCTGCTTCCGGCGCCGGTGGAAGGCGCGGATTTGCGTTTCGGTGGCATGGTTGAAGAATGGCACCTCTGTCCTCGAGGTGTGTGAAGGAGGAAAAGGAGGTGGTGTTGTACAGGAGAAGCAGAAGGAGGAGGAGGAAAGGGCAAAAGGACCCTTTCGTTTCTCCAACGAGAAATTTTTCGGAAGAAAAGCCCTGCCACAAGGAAAAAAGTGAAATGGAGGTAGAGTCACGCTTACGTAATTCACATTCCTGTGCATGCCTCGCCAACCGAAGACCGTGTTCCACCAACACCAACACCATCCATCTTACCCTCCTGCACCGACTCCAACCCCATGCTTTGAACTCGCCCGCACACACAAGCCACAAACCTGCGAAACGAAGCTGGAGCATCGACGTCAGGATGAAAGCGGACATCCTCCAGCTCACCTCGCTACTCAGCTACTACTGGTTGCCCTCGTTCTGCTCTTCGCTCCTGCTGAACCTCGTCTACTCGTTGCACATCCTCTCGCCTGCTTCTGACGCACGTACACGCACTGTACACCTGCAGCTCTCCCGCGCAGCCGTCGTCCTCGGTACGCTCTTCTACCAGCTTTACACCGCCTTGACTTCTGCCGAAGCAAACTACTATGCGCTGTTGTCGCTGCCGCTCGACGTGGATGCGGAAGGCGTGAAGCGGTCGTTCCGCTCTCTAGCGCGTCGCTTCCACCCGGATAAGGTCGGACCCGAAGGTGAAGCCGTATTCATCCTCCTCCGCACGGCCCACGATACGCTCTCCGACCCCACGCGACGCTTCGCATACGACCGGTTCGGACCCTCTTCGGTCACCTGGAAGGACTGCTCCTCGGCTCGCGACTACCTCCGCAAAGGCCTGTACACGCTGGTCGCATTCTACACCGTCAACCCGCTGCTGTACGCCGCCGTCGGGTTCGTGAGCGGCAACCGTTCCGGCGTGAACTTCTGGCGGCTAGCGTGCCTGTTTGCGTTGCTGGCGGTGGAGCTGCAGGTGCTGATCGCGCCAGAGGTGCCCGGTTGGTTGGCGACGGTGGCGCCGAGGACGACGGTGTGGGAGGCGAGGGAGTGGGCGCACGCGGGGTTTGTGAACTTGTTCTTTGCTTCGTTGCAGTTGGGAGGTGTGCTGGACGTGCTGGAGTACGGACAGGCGGCGCCGAGGGGGGGAAGGGGGGAGAAGGCGGAGGGACAGCTGGAGGCGGTGAGGGAGAAGGCGAGGTTGGTAGATCAGTTGGGGGGAGTGGTGCGCGGGCGGATGGTGCAGAGCTTTGCGGCGAGGGTGAGGCCGTTCAGGGGCGAGGTGGGGAAGGGAGGGAAGGGAGAGCGGGAGGGGGAGAGGGGGATGAGTGCAGAAGAGGAACAATTGTTTGACAGGATTGATGCGATTCTGTTGAGTAGGAGCTTGGTGCAGCAGTTCCCGCGGTTGGCGGACGAAGGGTCAGATGCTGAAGTGAGAGTCAAGGATGAACGTCAAGAAGGGGAGGCAGCGAGGACGAAAGACGAGCCTTCGGATGTAGGACTGCCAGGACAGGAGACAGCGGTGAAAGTGGAAGAATCGACGAGCGCGGTGGACGAAGCGGTACAAAAGGCGGAGGACAAGCCGGACCCGGTCGGTGATGTCTTGCCAGTGCAACAGACAGCGGTGAAATTGGAAGAGCAGACGGACGTCGCAGCATCGATGCCAGAGGCCAAGATCAAGGAGGAACCGCTCGACGAAGTGCTGCTCGCAGATAGGACGGTCGAGACAAAGGACGGGCCCGTAGTCGCCGTAGCAGCAACGCCAACGGAGGAAACTACGCCGGTGGACAGTGTCGATTCTGGGTCGTGGGCGAATGTTGATGTTTCTCCATCAGAAGCTGTGACAAGTTCATTGCCTGATGTCGAGAGGTCGCAAAAGGAGCCCACGACAGTGTCGTCCGAGGAGGCCACCACTTTGCCGCAAGCCCACGAGACTCTGGTCGCAGCTCCAGCCATTCCAACTCTGGACGATGCTGCACTACGACAGCTCACCGCAACATCAACAGAACAATCCACTGACGCTGCTGACGTGCAGCAGTCGCATCGTGCACAATAGCTCTTGAAATGCAGCCGATACCGTCTCGGTCACTCTTTCTGTGTCTATCAGCGTGTTCTGAACAACGATATCTGAGCCGAGCGACGGTGAGGATGGGGCAATCAACTCAAGCATGTTGGAGCATTGCAACTAACAAATCAGAAAAAAATTGCTTCAGCCTCGGCTCTTGTCACCGCCAAGAACCCGTTCGAAAGCCCTCCGAGCACGGCTCGTGCCAGTGTGAGTTAAGCGAAGAGTGTGTTTTCCCACGTTCTGACTTCTCTTCCCGCTCTCAGTTTTTTTTTGCGGTTGCGAACTTGGATTGCTCGGGTAGCGAGGGTTGCACCGCTGTGTGATGAAAGAAAAGCCGGTGCATCTTATGCAAGGAGAGGGTTATCTTGTGAGTCGCCGTCGTCGTCGTCTTTTCCCTTTTCCCTTTACGCTACTGTGAAGAGTGATGCAGAGAGAGGAGGTGACGACGGAGTTGGTAGGTGAAAAAAGTCTCGACTCTATGTGTGGTGTGTGTGTTTTGTTTGTTCTACCATTCCTCGGGTTTGTGTCATCGAGTACGACGGTTGGCGCGGGGTTTTTTGCGTATCAGATCGACAGAGCGAAGCGCCGAGTGAAAGAGGAAAGGGAGAGAGAGAGAGAGGGGTGGTGTTGGAAGAAACTCCGCTCCGACTCAAACGTGGGCTGTCCTCGGCTGGAAAGAGCATCCCGTGGCCTCCTCCCTAAGCTGAGACCTTTTTTACGTTGCTCGCTTAGGAGGTCACCAACAACTCGAGTGTGACACAGCAGTACGCTCCTCGGAGATGAACACGAGAAGATAGTTGCTGTAGAGAGAGAGAGATGGGACCGAACAAACAAAATGCGGCCGATGCTCACAAGACGATTCTGCATGATGGTCGGAACAGCAACGGACTGTTTGTTTGATGTTGGCATGTGCCGCCAATGAAGGCTATTTGACCGGAAGGAGAGAGCAAAGACGGCGAAGGAAGAATTCATCTCCGCTCCGTCACCACTCGATACGAAACAGGTTGTTCTGACGGCTGTCGTCTGTACTGTAGGTGTCACTCTGAGATCTGGCCTTCATCATGCGGGCATGCAAAGACGAGTGTTGAGCTTTTGGTGGCGGTGGCTTTGTCGACATCGGCATTTGGGGGCCATTGCAGCTCAGGCACCGTGATTTTTAGATTTTAATTGAATCTGCTCTCAAATCTCGGTCGAAAAAAGGGGCAAAGCTGAGACGGTTATGGCGGACAATGGTCAAGACGTGCCTGAGAACAGAGGAGCATGTGGTACCTGCATCTGACTGCACACACGCCTATGCTGGCTCATTGTCCTGTCATATCAGCCGTGCTTCCTGCCTTGCAGAGAGCATTGTTGCACGATCAGGTAGCTTCCTTTCCACAATAGTCGACGCACGCCCATCGAAAGACCAACCTGGGAACGGATCGACAAAGGGATGATTGGCATGACAAATTGACACTCGAGCGACGGTGTCTGGTTGAGCATTCATTTTCCCATCACGGATTCGCCTGATCCAAACGCCTCTTTTTTTTTGTCGCTGCTAGCGCTCCCGCTGCGCTTTTCTGCATCGGTCATGCACATCCAAAACAGACGCGCGGCAAGAAAATCATTCAGTGCAGCAGCAAAGCACACATACATAAAGCAAGTTCTACCGGTCAACAGTAGAGATGATGCACTCAATGCGATAGGTAGAGACGCATCAAGAGCCAACATTATCAATAGTGTGTAGAACAAAGGTGGCGAGCTTGAATGTGGTTTGCAGTCAATTGGGCGGCTTGATTGGGGGGGGGGGGGGGGGAAAAA
>MJEU01000117.1:0-49821 GCA_001748505.1 Sporisorium iseilematis-ciliati | reverse complement strand
GGTATCGCCTAGTCAGTACTGCGGTGGGGGACCACGCGGGAATCCTAGGTGCTGCAGTTCTTCTTTTTTTCCTTGCTTTCACCTTTTTGGATCGCAGCTGTCAAGGGTGATGACGACAAGGCAGTCTATGAAACCTTTGCGACGTCGGAATCATGTGCTCCCAGCTGTGCAGTCCTTTTTGCACTGCTTTCTCATCCAACACCTTCGAAGCTGTGTCTCCCGAGGACATCCGAGTCACATAAGATCACTGCAGATCACTATACTCAATGATGCCCGTGGACATCTCGTACACAGCCAATCTCATCGAAAATGTCATCGTCATGGGTATATTTTGCACCAAACTACTCCTTCGTTCCTTCTCATCTCCCCCTCTAATCCACCGTCCTCTCCTCCTCCACCCCCACCTCCTCCCCTCCAAAAATCTCGACCCTCAACCTCGCCATCTCCTCCTCACCCACCTGCCTAAACACGATCCCATTCGCCTCCTCCACACCCTTCCCTCCCAACCCCCTCTTCACACTCGGATTCGGAGCACCGCTGCCCCCGCTCCTATCGAACAAGCTCGACGGGCTCGTGCTCAAACTCACCGATTGCAACGCCAGCTTATCGAACAGCTTCCTGTGTCCCCTGAACATCCTGTACACCTCTGCGTTTGCCACGCTTCCTTCTCGTAACCCTTCGAGAGTTTCCTCCTCAAATGCGCTTTTCACGAAATGCAGTATGTGGAAGACAAAGTGCTGGCGAGGCTTCCACGTCGGAAAGCGTGATGTGAGCAGCATTCGGCCAGAATCGGGGTCGACAAGCGGATGAAGTAGCGTGGGTGGGAAAAAGACTTGTGGCACGGAGGACGGGTAGGTGGGGAGGAACACGATGTCGAACCGAAAGATGCCGCCGGAGAACGGTCCGGATTGGACAAAGATGACGCAGTGCCAGAGGTGCGTGTCGTCGTCGTCGAGCTGGACGTAGATGCCGGCAGGACAGTTGGAAGGGTGGCATAGCTGCGCGTATTGGAAGGAGATGTCGCGTTGGGCGTATTCGAGGTGCAGCTGTTGTGGGGATGGCATGGCGAGAAATGAAGAGGCCGAGAACGGCTGTATTCGCTATGAGGAGGATAAGCCGTGTGCTGGGTTCTTGAAGTGAGCTGAGATACTCGATGACGCCATGAAGCGAGAGGGGACGACGTTCGTCGTGGATGTGTTCGTGGTGAGCAGATTCGTCGTGAGCAAGTCGTAGCAAGAAGCCAACAAAGACCAACACTTGTTGAAGCGCACAAAAAGTGTTGGACAGGCGCGTGCGTGTCCACTCCACTTGTCCGAATTCCGAATCGTCCCTCTTCGCCAAAACCCTCCCTTCACTCCTTCCTCTCTTCCACCCTTCTTCAACCTCCCATCTCCCCACCTCCCCACCTCTCTCGCTTTCTCACAATGGACCCATTCCAAACCCGCCTCCGCTTCCTCTCCTCCCTGCAACGCCTCAACGCCTCGCTCCCCACCATCCAAAAATCCCTCTCCTTCCTCGTCGAACACGGCTCCTCCATGCACTCCGAACTCTGGGAGTGCATCATCGACGAGTGCAAGTCCGGCTCCATCAACCGACGCATCAACCTCCTCTTCCTCATCGACGCCATCTTCACCGACGAGACGCTCTCCTCCCACATCCGCTCGCTTTTCCGTCGGTACCTCGAACGCGATCTGTACATGCTGTTCGACCTGGCGGTTCCCGAGGGACGCTGGGATGCGCTGTTGAACGTTCCGGCGGTGGAGAAGATCGTCGCTGCTTGGAAGGCTCGTTTTATACTCGACGCGTCGACGCTCGACGATCTGACGGTGATGTTGGAGGTGCGCAAGGCGAGTTTGTACGCGTTGTCGCCGGATCGTCGAAACCTCACCCTCCTACCCCCACAAGACATGCAACGCAGGATCGAGGAGGATCGAGAACGCCACAAGCGTCTCCGTGAACGAGCGTGGATCCTACCCCCCACAGCATTCTCCCACCAATCTCTGTTCGGGGTACGACCGGAACAGCTCGATTCGACATACCTCACACGACAGCAGACACCATCGCCAAAACAGCAGAGGGAAGATTCGGACGGTGACAGGATCTGGAGCACGCAGGATTTGGATTTCAGCCAGATGTGGGAGGAGACGAGCGACTTCAACGACGACGATGTCGAGGTGCTGGAGGATGATGAGAAGAGCGGGTGGGTGGAGAGGCTGCCCGAGGCGGTGGTGGTCGAGGAGCGAGTGGTGCATGCGACACCAGTGGTAGCACCGCCGACGGCACCAACGGCGCCACCGACGGCACCAAGACAACCACCAAGAGCACCAGCATCGATGCGCTACCCTCAGCAATAACCCAACCCTCTCCCAACCACACTGTATTTGTACGCTCGCACAACTAATACCATTTGCATCCCCCTCAATCACTGCCGGAAGTACTGCGCCATATCATGCAACCGATCAAACATCGTCGACAGGTAGCTCGTCTCGTTGAGCAGCCCTTCGAACTCCTTTATCGCCTCGTCCTCGCTCAGATGCAGCAGAAACTTGTCCTGCACCTTCAGCACCGCCTTATCCGGCTCCAGCCTTATATCCGGGATGTTCGCATCCACCATCAGCGCTACCAAGTTGAGGATGAGATTCGCGTTCTTGCGCAGGTTCGTAAACGCTGTGTAGCAGAACGCCTTGAACCGCGCGTAGTGCGGCGAGGTGGTGCCGCCCATAGCGTCGACCATCTCCTTGCACACCTTGACGGGCGGCGGGAAGGGTTTCGGGTCGCGACCGAGGATGTAGCCAAAGTCGACGTGGAAAAAGTGCCCGTCGGACGAGAGGAGCAGGTTGTCGAGGTGCCGATCGCCTACGCCGAGGAGGTAGGTGACGACGCAGTAGCCGGCGCACGAGCGGATGTACGTGTCGAAGACCGCAGGGTCGACGCCGTACGTGTACAGCGAGGTGGGCGATGGATGGTGCGCACGGAGAAAGTTGAGGAGCGAGTTTTGATGCGCAGAGAGGATTCCAGCGATGGAGAGCGAGTCGACGAATTGCACCATCCCGTCGATGCTGCCCGTAGCCAGAACGCGATAGGGCGTCATCTTGAGGTCGAGATTCTCGTTGCGCAGAAGACGGTCCATAAGCGAGAAGAGTTGGATCACGAGTTGATCTTGACGCAGGTCGTCGCCGTTCTTGAAGATGAGCGTGTACTGGCCGACGTCGCTGCCCTTCTTATCCTTGGCATCTTTCGCAGCAGCAGATGAGGCTAACTCGTCGTGAATCAACGACCCATCCTCATCCTCCTCCAGCAAGCTCGACGTAATGCTATCCGGCAGATTCCCACTCCTATCGCCATCGCTCCCACCCGCATTCACCGTGCTCTGCACCGCAGTCGTAAACTCCAACCGCAGCGGGAACAGATTGCTCTTGAAAATCGTACTCTTCTCCGCCACGATCCCCGTCACCGACACCGACGCATCCAACGGCAACATCAGAGGCGGATCAAAGCGACTCAACCCATTCTTGGGATCCGCAATCAACGCTCGTAGCTTCTCGATCTTCTTCGGTCTTGCGTCGCGATTCGAACGGAGCTCCTTTGCTCTCCTCGATAGTGTAGCTAGCAAGGTCGCCTGCCTCGAAAGCGTATCCCTCCTCTCCGCACTGAGCCGGTCCAAGAATCGCTTCTTGACCGTCTTGAACAGCGTGCCCGTCTTCGGATCTTCGCACTCCACTTCGAGGTACCAGTACAGATTGTTGCCCAGGAGCGGGTTCGACAAGCCTCGACGGATGAGGAAGTCAGCGAGACCGCTGCTGTCTTTCTCCGCTGCGTCGTTGGTGAGCGAGTTGGATGGAGAGCTGGCTGGGTGGAGAGATGCAGGTTGTCGACGTCCATCCTGGTCACGATCGCCCACAGCCGACCCAGCCAGACCACCAGCACCGCGCGTCACCGGCTTATCGAACTTGAGCGCCTGCACAAGCTGCAGCAGGTACAGAATCAGCTCTTCATCCTCTGCCCGCTCCAGCTGTCGAACGGCGTACGATCGCACACGAGGGTCCTTGAATGTTGGTCCGAGCAGCTCCAGCGCATCGTCCAGCCCAGGCTCCGTCCACATCGGCAGCAACACTTCCGTCGCCTGTTTCGCCTCGCCTTGATCTGTCCATACGACCGACTTGAGAAACTTTGTGAGACCTTTCGGGTCTCGAGCTAGGTAGAAGCGGAAGGACCAGACCCTGTCCATCTCTGCAGAAGTGAGGACGCGTGTGGGCGGATAGGACAGGATCTCGTTGAGCTCGTCTCGTACCTCTGCCGAGGGTTTGAGCTCGCGGTCGAGTGGACCTGAGCGATGCGATCGTACGAGTCGACGATGTTTGGCTTCTACCGGGTTAGATCGCGCGATCTCGGGGTCAAAGATGGTAAAGAGGGAGGCAGTGATGCGATTCGGATCGCCTGTTGAGAGCGCCGCTGCAGCCGCTGCGGCTGCTGCTGCGGCCGAAGTAGGATTGCCTGACGCCGTCGAAAGTCCACTCGCAGCACCGCCTTGTGCTGCTGCACCAGCGCCAACATCGCCGTACGCACCTCCAGCACCAGCCGCACCCAAACTATTCCCAACGAGCGGCCCAGCCATCGTCGAAAGCCCACCCGCCCCCTCCGCCGACGGCAAAATCGACTCCGCCTCGCAGTACACTATCGGAAGCTCGAACCTCGGCAAGTCAACGTACAAGAACAGCCGATCGCTACTCTCACTCTCCACCTGGTACACCTTCTCCACCTGCCGATACGCGAGCTTGTCCAACCAGTCCACCCTCGGCAGATCACCCCGCTCATGTCGCTTGATGAGCTTCTCCAAGCGACCCATCTCATCCTTCATTTCCCCGACTTTGCTCGGTGTAGCGCTCTCGATGCTCCCATCCGCTTTGACGCCCTTCCACAGAAACAGTCGGTGCTGGGCTGACTTGAGCGTGCCTTTTTTACTGAACAGTGGCAGCGTCGTACCGCCGATGATGCGCGCAGTGTTGCTCGAAGCTACATCGTAGACGGTGAATGTGAGTTGAGCGCCGAGAGGTAGATCGCAGAGCTTGTACGGAAGTGTGATCCATTCGTTCCACTGGTAGTGGTTGCGAAAAGGTTTGTAGGCTGTTTTGACGGGGACGCTGAGCGGCTTGTTGTCCGAGTAGAGGCGGCATTCGACAATCAGATCTGGGTATTGGGATGTCTGAGCGCCCCAGTGTCGACTTTCGGGCTTTTCGAGGAGCTGTGTGCGTGTGAGGCGGTCGAGTTTACCTTGAAGCGACGAGATGCGGAAGGTGAGGTTGAGGTTGAGGTCCGACAAGCGGACGAAGGAGTAAAAGTCGCGATCCATATTTGACGTAATCTCTCCACGATACTGCCTCTATCGGGCGCCGGGATGCGATGACATTAGTGTTGGTAGTTGTCCCGGCTGGTTGAGTGTCTGAGTGTTTGTGATGTTGAAGATGGTGTCGTGAAGGAAAGCACGAGCCTGAATTCCAGGAACCGTATGTCTGTGCGCGCGAAAACCACGTTTGCATCCGCAAATTCAGGGTCCAGTCCAGCTCGTCCTCAAAACGGCAACCTCGACCATCACCTCTCACGCGTCAACTCATCGCTCACCAAAACAACGCAGATAACAGTGTCTTCACCATAGCAACGAGTTGACGATCATCAGATTGAAATACACATAGGAATACAGAATGCATACAAACGACAACAATCGCAGTGGTATCAGAGAAGCAACTCAGTTGCCGGGGCACTCGGCCAGCTTCAAACATGCGTTTTCTCCCACTTGAACGAGAGAGACAACCTCGACTCCGGCCAGCTGCTCCTCCGTCATCTCCTTATGCTGCGACACCATGACGTGGAACCTCGTAGTGGTTGCGGTGTGGATCTGGGCTTTGTGCAGCGTTGCGAGCACTTCTTCGTCGATGCGCTTGACCAACTCTTCTGGCTGGTCAGGGACCTCGGTCGGTTCTTCGAAAGGCAGACCGCTAATCTCGTCCATCGACCATTCCTCCACCAGTGCAGAGGTGTAAAGAGCCTCTAGCTTCGAGTCAAGGTCGAGCATGAGCTCGATGGGGAACTCTTGCTCTTCCTTGATCAAGTTGAGAGCACGACAGACAGACTCGAGGTGATCGGCCAACAGCTTCAGGCAGGGGCGGACCCAGGGATGCAGTCGGACTCGCCAACGGTCCGGCAGATGGTACGCCACCTGGCAGAGAATCGAGTCGGGAGGCGTCTTGTCGTTCTGCCTCAGCTGTCCCTCCTCCTTCTCCTGATTGTCGACCTCCACCATGCTCGAGCGCACAAGGTCCGCCAAGATCGACGAGACTGAAAACGTGACCAAACCATCGCGATTCGGGAAGATCTCGCGTACTCGCTCGTCGGGATCTTCAGCCGAGAATCCAAACGTGAAGAAGCGGCAACGAGGGTGTCGCTTGAAGCGTCGCAGATACGCGGCCAGCCAGAGTGTCTTCCCTTCCTCATTGCTGACGAAGCTTTCTTCGAATGCTGCTCGACGCACGAACACGTTGGTGCCGATCTTGACGTCCTTCCACAGCTTGGCGTCCTTCTCCGGATTGAGCTCGAGGCGTACACCACCTTCAAGAATGCGAACCAGATGGTAGGATGCATTCTTCTCGTAAGCCGGAGGATTGGTTCCGAGAAAGATCACGTTGTACTTGCTGCGAATGCCTTCGTAAAGCTGCGTCGAGATACGATAGCGCTGCGCGGCCCGTTTGACCTTGCGGATCTCGTTGCGACCAATGTTGAGGTCTTCGATCGTCTTCTTGCCAAATGCGGCTTCGAAGACGTTGTTGACAGGTGGGTCCAGGGGCGGCAGCCCTTCAAACGAGATGAGCGACGATGGCGCTGGATGGTGCTCCAGCTGCAAAGGCACGATGCACACCGTGTAAGGATGGCCGCACACGTTGCGCAAAGTGGGCGGCACTCCAGAGATGAAGTCGAGATGATACTTGATCGAAAAGGCAACAACGAACTTCCTGCTCTTTGTTGCCTCTTCTGCCGGCGCACTCTCTCCTGCATAGGCCAGCAAGGCGACGTCGACGTCTTTCAGCTGCTCGGAAAGCTGATCCAACAAAGATCTTGATTGCCTCGCTGACAGTCCGCTGGCCTCGAGCAGCATGACTTCCTCGGTGGGCACAGAATGCCCAGCGGCATGCCCAGCAAGCATATCACGAATCCACGCGAACGGCATGAACATGTTGAATTCGAGTGGCTCTCCTTCGCTGCCTAGGCCGAGAGCTTGCATGCGTTCGGAGGACAGCGGCTCGGTTGCGAAAAGAGCGCCTTCGGTGTCGATCCTGTTGTGACCGACGATAAAGTCGAACCAGCCGCTCCAGACCTGGTGCTGTGGAGGCTTCACACTCGGCCCGTCATGCTTACGACCTGCCGCGCTTGGCTCCAGTGGAGATCGATTGACTGGCGCCATTGGCGAGCGTCCGTCGTTGGAAGCCGTTTCCCAAGGCGTGAAGGCGGCATCGTTGGGAGACCACTGACCGCCGTCGTCGTGTGGCGACCACGATCCCTGCCCCAGATCCTGCGCTTCAAGAGCCATGGGTGCAGGTCGGCGTCGAGGATCCTCAACTCGAACGCGTGGTGCTGCCTGCTGCGATGGGTCAGCAAAGCCCACACTGCCTTGCTTTTTTGGTCCCGAGTTGGATGCCTGTGCCGTTTTCAAGATCGAACCAGGCGCTTTCTTCGCTCGATTCGCCTCTTCGTCTGTGTCCGGGGCCTCCTGGTGAGGATTGAATTGGCCCCGAACGGCGCTCATCTCGGGGATGCCAAATCGATCGTTATCACCAGCATCGGAGGAGCCCGAGCTGCCTGCGTGGGCCGAAGCAGTTGCACGTGTGGCTACAGGACGGCTGGGGCCCGTGAAGTTCTCGACGGCCTTGACCACAAGCAGAGTCGGCTTCCTCGCTTCGGACATTCTTCGTCCTGTAGTGATTGGCCGACCATTGGAATCCGTCGGAGCCTGCAATGGCTGTGCTCCGCTGGAGCTGGATGAACCCTGAGTCGCGTTGCTGCCACCACCATGAAGCTTGTTGAGGAAACTGCCAAAGTCTGGTTTCATCTGCACTTTCGGCTGACGTTTGTGTGCACCTTTGAAGCTGCCGGGGACCGGACGCGCTGGCGGCGCTTGTTGAGTCGTTGATGTGGAGCTTGACGCAAAAGAACCGGCGTTCGCTGAAGATGATGGACCTGCGGCAGGTCGCGAGGGGCCGGAAGTGAAGCCTGGACGTTCACGGATTGGCGCCATAGGACCGACGAGGCCAGGGTAGTTGGGGGCGGAACGACGGAAAACGATCTGGTTTTCGTCGTCTTCCGGAATGCTGTCGTTCAGTTGCGACACCCTTGTGTGAGCACTGTTGACGCCCGAGGCTGGACCAGTGCGACCCTTCATCGAAATGTCGGCCAAGGCACGATTGGCGTGTGTCGCGCTGAAGCGAGATGGGCCGGCAGCATCTGACGAGGCTCCAGCCTGTCCGGACTGACGCTTCCATTTCTTCTTCTGTGCCAGTTTCTCCGCGCGCTTTTGGTGTCCTCTGGTGGAACCCTTCTCCCTGACTCGCATTGTGTCGAGCGTTAGACGAGCTTGACGACGTCTTTCTTCGAACTGTGCCTCCTGTTTAGCCTTTTGTGCAGCTCTCTTCTCGTTGAGAGAGGCCATATACTTCTTGAACAAGACCTTGTCTCGACGAAGCTGGCGTCGCCTCTTCTTTTTTGCTTCGTGGGCGCGCTGTCGAGGACGACGGTTGATCGCCTGGTCGGTGTCAGAGTCATGAGTCGAATGAGAAAAATAATCCGACGGGTAATCATCAGGACGCCCGCCGTGACGGGCCCAGTACTCTTTGAGCGTCCTTTCGTTGTTGAAGTTTTTTTCGGGCAACCACGAGTTGGAATATTGTGGGTAGCCCGCCCATACCGTGCGGTACTCGTTGAAGCCACGACGTGGATTCTTGCGATGGTCGATCACGGCACGAATGTCGTAGACGCCTTCATAGGCAGAGTCCAAATGCGCTGCAGAGCCCTGCCAATTCTCCTGATCGTACTGGGTCCACGAGCCGAGACCGTCTTCGCTGTCTGAGGCATGCAAGGAACCTTCGGAACTCGTGTAAAACTCCTCTCCGGGCTCCCCCTGATCCGAGTCGCTGTACGTGACAGAACTGACGTCCGAGACATCGTCGTCGTCGTCGGGCTCAGAGACCAAGCTAGGCTGGAACGGCGCGTCAGAGCTGTCGAGGAGGATGGGGTTCTGGGCGTCGCCCGCATCGCCGGAAGCGAGCGGGAGGGCGGACGCAGCGCGCTGAGATGGCTGCTCATTCTGGCCAGAGTCGGTGAGATTGGGTAGCGAGCTAGATCTTGCAGTTGTGGCAGATGCGGTTTGCGATCCGGAGGGTTGAGAGGCGATGAGCTCGTCTTCTTCTTCGCTCATTGGCTCGGGTCGAGACGCTCGGTCTTGAGTCCGCTGAGAAGCAGAGGATCCAATGACCAGGTTTGGGAGCGGTGCATCCGAATCTTCGTCATCGTGGTCGGCAATGGCTTTCTGTGTCGCTTGCGTTGCGGTCTGGCGCTGAGATTGAGATGCACCCGAAGGTCGAGATGCAGGAGTCACTGAGGGAGACTTGGTGGCTCGCGGGCGAGAAGAGCCACTCGTGGATCCGTTTGATTTTGCGGCGATCGCGGCAGCTTTCTTTTCGGCCTTCTTACGCTTGCGCTTCTCTTCTTTGGCCTCTTCCCTTCTGCGCTTCTTTTCATTCTTGTCTTTCTCGCGCTGCTCGCGCGCTTTCCTGGCAAGCGCGGCCGCCTTGGGAGGAGATATCCTCGGACGTTCCTCTGTTACTGGGTCGTCGTCCGGATCAGATTCGAGTTGGTCGGCCTCGTCAGAGTCGGAGCTCGCCGTCCTCCATGAAGGAATAGTGGAGCGGAGGAAATATTTCACATCGTCCTCGGACTCTGAGTCTGCGATTCGCTTGGTCGGCATGTCGACAACGATTATTTGCGTGCTTGATGCATACGCAATTGCAGACGAGGTTGAAGTGCGAGTGAGAGTAGAGATCGTCTCACACAAGAGTGCGCCGAGCGCTGCACTTCATCTGCGAGTTGACCAGCTGTAGGAATGCAGGGCCATTAACAAAGCATGAAGAGATCACACTGAATGCCTTGCAGGATAGTTTGTCGGACTACCTATACCTTCGTGCGCCTCCAGCGTCACTTCTCGAGGTGCGGTGTGGATGGTGGCGAATGGCTGAGGTTGGTATATGCGTTAGTGCTGCACGGATATCGAGTAGAGTTGAAAGGCGATGACTGAGAGATAAGCCTAAGCGACAGCCGTATGTGTTGGTTCGGCTTGAAGGGCTATCCTCGATTGGCTGTGATGGAAGCAGTGGAGATGATGATAAGCCGATGATGGTGGATGGCTTGGGAGGAAGGAAGAGGAACAAGAAGAATCTCAGGGTCTCATCAAGCTCATCCACATTTTGATTTTTAGACGTTGCGGCTGCGCAGCCAAAAACCCGGTCAAAGCGCTGAAAGACGAGACGCGAGAGCAGCAGAAGCGCAGAAGTACACTTTAACCTTGACGACGCGCCGCGAAGATGATTGCTCATTGATTAGCTTTCTGACACATCTCCTCATTTGATGAGCCCTTCATTCGGAAGACCCGGGCAGTTGATGACTCCCATTCACTCACACGCATTTGACAAATGAAGCGCCACTTTGAAACCTTAATCAGTGCATTTGAATTCCTCAGCAAGACGTTTGTTGAGCTATGCCGCCCCCAAAATCGCAGAACTAACCGCAGCCAGCGCAAGCATGAAGATCTGTAGCAGATTCGCCATCACAAAGTGAGTGATCGTCTGTCCTATCTCCAACCAGCTTCCTTCGCTCTTTACGGCAAAGAGGAAGTTCAGCGCCAGCACGTCGGCAGCGATTCCTGCGCCGAACACCAGACTGAGAGCTGAGTCCAAACCTAATCCGCCTGGAGCTGTATCACCTAGCAACTTGAAGCCTCGATCGATTGTCTTTGATGCTGTTGTTGTGTATGGGAGTGGCGGACTTGTGGCGAGGAGCGAAAAGACGGCGTTGAGGATGAGGAACGGCACTAGGATCTTGAGGAGCAGCAAAGTCGCCATAAGGAAGGGGTTGAAGATCGGCACTAAGCGGTAGACGGGCGACAGGTAGAACGAAGAGATCGAAGCAACATTTCCTGTGCCGAAAAAGCCGACGTGAAGGAAGAAAAGGTAGAAGAGGCTAACTCTGAGTTCCGGGAGCTGCAGCAGTCGTTTGGTTTTATAATCTTGCCCTTGAGAATGCAACTCGTGAAGCGATCCTTCCATTCTACCCCACACCAACAGTGTTGCTGCATAGGATCCAAAGAACAGAACCTCGTCTCGCAATGAGAGCAACACGAATACGGGAGCAAAGGCAAAAACCACTATTGCCAAGCGTTGGCTGCTCGACTGTTTGACTGTGATCTTGGTCTGAGCCGTTGCATCTGCTTGAATCGTAATCGCACGACGAAAGCCATAGGCGAAGGGGAAGATGAGGCATACCCCGAGACAGCCCCAGGCCAGGACTTGCGTTGCCAGAGGAAGTCCTTGTTTAAGTCGCAGCGATCTTGCCGAGATGGCCGTCGTAACAGCAGTCACAACAAGCACGACAAGCTGCACACGGAGTGTTCGCAGAGTGTGACTGAGGTGAAGCGAACGCGCTTCCTTGACCTTTCCTTCGGGCTTCTCTTCTCCAGTCTGTCCGTTGATGGGACGTGTCGTGGCGGCCGGGAAGAAGGAATGTGGACGCGCAAGCACAAGGCAACCGACACCGAGGAAGACAACCGCGCTGAGCATAAGCAACAGAATGCTTTCCTCCTTGTTCACATCGGCAATGGTAAACAAGCCGGTCATGAGACACGAAAGACCCCACACCATGATCAGCCCCTCATTCTCCGCTTTGAAGTCGGCATTCAACGCGAATGCCGGCCAGGCGAATCCGAGCAGGATAAAGCCAATGAACCAAGCTACTCGGTACAAGTAGCCGATCGCCATCAGCTCCAAGATTGCCAGGCTGGAAAGCACCATGATTGTGGTCTTGACGGTAGAAATGCCTCCTTTCGACTGTGAAATGTACCGATAAGCTGCGGCGAAAAGTGGCAACTCGTCAACGATCCGACCCCAGAATAGGAAGGCCAACGCTGCATAGAGATAGTATGAGATGGGCATCTGTTGCGCAGCGAAGAGTGCAAATACCGCTCCTGACAGCGGCGCTATAGCTAGCTTCAGCAGCCTCGGCGTTGTCTTTACAGTGGAGGTTGTGGAAGGCGTCAGACGGTCAATGACCTCGTCTGGCAGCATGTAGCTGCGCAGAAGGAATGAGAACGCGTAGATCATTGAGCCCAGATACCCTGCGACAACGACAGAGCATAGCAGCAGCCAATCGTACGTCTGTAGATAGTATGCGCCTTGGATGGCATCGTCGATGAGCCCATTGCTTTTCGCGACAGCTTCTTCGTAATTGCCGCTCTCGATCTCCGCTACGATCCCTGCCACCCTCTTCTCGCCTGCTCGCACCTCGTCTGTCGCCTGAGAAAGCGGCGCAAAAGGCTTGTATCTGACCATTCGTTTGGCACGTGACTCATCCTTGACTCGATACGTTTCGAGCACCTGTTGAGCATTAGCAAGCAGCGCCCGAGCTTTGTGTTCCTCAGAGATATCTAAGAGATCGAGCCGCAAACGACCTTCTGAGTTGGCGGGAACAGGCACGCCGATTAGTGTCGACATGAGCGGCGTAATGTCTGCTTGGTCCACGTCGGTGCGTGCAACGTCGTCCAGATGCCAGTCGGCAAAGTAGGGATCTTCCTTCTGCTCGACAATAACCAGCTTCTTCTGCCCTGGCGTGGTAAATCGAGGTCCACGCACGCCAGCACCCCACGCCACGAGAGGAGTACGCGTGTTGTCCGGGTCACCATCGCCGTGATTACCCTTCACGCTCATTCCGTGATCCGCTGTGAATACGTAGGCAGTCTTTCCGTCGTTCTGATAGAAATCGTTCATCAGCCGTTCGACCTCACGCGAGATGGCGTCTACCACGATGGTGTTGCCGACATACTCGGGAGAGTGCGGTCTGTACGTGTGGCCGGTAGTATCGAGGCCGAGCAAGTGAAGGAAGAAGACCGTGCCTGGGTTTCGCATCTTGGCGTCGAGAGCCTTGTCATTCTTCGCTCGAGCAAGGAGATCTTTGAGACGGTCAAGCACCCAGAGATCGAGGTGCGAGGCATCCTTGGTGAAGTCCTCGTCTTGCTCGTCGTACGTATACATGTCTACTCGGTCAGCTGCTGCACCGACGGCGAACATGGGCACAATGTCGGGAGAGCCAAAGGCGAACGAGTGGCTGGACTGATTGAGAAGCGAGTCGAATGCTATTGGGTTGAGCTTCCACCCTTTGGTCACAGCGCTGACGTCTTCGTACATGCCAGCGATCATAGCGACATGACCGGGCCGGCTTTCAGTGGGGACACGAGTATGGCTGAGTCCCCAGGCTCCTCGGTTCCTCGCAACACTACGCAGGAAGGGCGCGGCAAATGCGGTATTAGTTACGCTTCCGGCTGCTCCCTGTGCGGCATCAGGCGACTTGGTCGAGTCAAGTGCCAGAGGATATGGGTATGGCTGTCGAAGAGCATGCTTGTCGAAAGAGGCCCACTGGCCCATCACTCCATCTTTATCGTATCCACTGTCTCGCGTTATCGACCACGCCGGAATAAGGTCAGAAGAATGCTTCTTGAAGAGTGTGTCTGCGCGCAAGCCATCGCCGACGATGAGTACTAGACGCTTCGCCGGCGCTTCGAGATCTGCTGTGTGTCCAGGTTGGAGAGTTGCCTGCGCACTGAAGCGTGGCTCGGGATGGACAACGGGCGAAGTAAAGTAGATGTCGAAGATGGACGAGATGTAGATGATGTGGAAGAGCAGATTGAGGAGTAAGAAGCGCACAGGAGAGACCTTGGTGAGCTTCTTGACCTGCACCGAGCCAGCTGCATCAGAACCAGGGCTCGTGGCTGAGGTCGTCTTGGCTGAGCCTGCCTTGCTCATGACTGCCGCTGGACGCGTCCGCGATGGCTCTGGTCCAGCTCGCTGTCCACAACTGGAGAAGCAGCGAGGAGCTCGTTGATGATGGTTGACGGAAGGAAGACCGTGAGTGAGAAAAGAGAAGAAAGTGCTTTTTGGCGTGGACCGTGCATGGAAGAAGGAAAATTTGCCGAAAAGCTCGAGGCGTCACAGAGACCCTGGACGCCCACGCCGTCACGAAATTCGCCGACGCGGTACTCACACCAGCTCCGGTTGCGGTCGCACAAGACTGAGATCGACCACATCTCGCCCGCTGTCTTACCGCTCACACGATCTTTCTGCTGAACTTACTATCACTGGCAGTGCGGGCTGCTAGAATGATGATTGACAATGAGAAAAAGCCGAAAACGAGGTCAAAAATACAAGTGCAAGTCACAATATAAGGTCTTCGTACGCTATTGCTGCTTCTCGCTATCAGAACGGATCTCAATACCAGGAGGCTTGCCAATAAGCTCGCCAATCTGTCCGTACAGGAGAAACTGGCCTCCTATGAGAACCGCGGTCATGGCAATCCTTG
Source organism: Sporisorium iseilematis-ciliati (assembly GCA_001748505.1). Classification (NCBI taxonomy): domain Eukaryota; kingdom Fungi; phylum Basidiomycota; class Ustilaginomycetes; order Ustilaginales; family Ustilaginaceae; genus Sporisorium; species Sporisorium iseilematis-ciliati. The sequence continues at coordinate 35,160 of MJEU01000117.1, read as the reverse complement.
TGTTCAAGCCAGCCCAGATACCTACGGGCCCGGTCTCGCGAGCGAGACGGATTAGCTTGGTCATGGCGCTACCCTTGCCTCCTCCGCCCTTGTTAATCTTGCTAAGAAGGGTGTCTGCGGGATGTGAGAGTACAGCAGCGGCAACACCGGCTACCATACCGCATCCAAGCTGGACTGTCACCTCGCCAGCTTTGCCGTACTTGGCGCGCTCTTCCTTGGAGATGGTGGAATCGACGACGGTGTGTGCCCATTCGTTGGTAACAAATTGACCGATGGCATACGGGACCTGCTTGCAAAGGATAGGTGCGTAACCAGCGTAGAAGCCTGCGAGACCTTCTTCGGCGCCCATACGGGTGATAGCAGAGACGAGACCTTTTGCGTAGCCGCGTTCAGACACGAGACGGATACGAGCAGCTTCCAGAGGGGTAAGGAGGGTTGTGGCAATCACTTCGGCAGCTGATGCACCACCGAGGTAGATTACTTGACGGTACTGCTGAGCAGCTTCTTGGCTGCCCGCCCAATCAACACCCTTCTTCTTGAAGAATTCGTAACCGGCGAACTTCGCACCTCCCTGGATGAGATAACCAACGGCAGTGGGTCCAAAACCGGTCAGCAGACCGGCAGGACCCTCAGAGGAGACGATCTTGCGACCCATGGAGAGCATAGTCTCTTTCGAGCCCTTGGGCTCAAGTTGGATTCTCGTCTTGATGACATCGATGGGTGTCATTGCGCCGTGGGTGAGCGTCGCACAAAGAGCACCAGACGCGAAGAAGCGAGCGTAGTCACCGAGGTCGAATGCGGGAGTCAGTGCACCTGGCGCCATCTTGTATCCACCGCCGCTAGAGGAAGGTGAAGAGCCGCCTTTCTTCATGCCGAGACGACTGAGAGCCTCATCCTTGGAGATGGGTGGCAGCGGCGAGTCGCGCGACCCTGCTGTGGTTGGTGTGGCCATCCTTGAACTTGATGAAGGGGGGAGTGGAGGATGCGAGACTGGGCCAGGGAGCAGGCTTGCAAAGGCACGGCCTGATGACTTGCGAGGCGCCTGTGAAGGAAGACAGAGTGGTGTTGAGAAGATTTGTGATGGTGTTGAAGGGGAAAGGTGAAAGCTTCGCAGCGGCTACATATACGAGGACCGGATAAGAAGATTAAGGCTGACTTGGTTGCGTCTTAGCGCTGGCTCACGACCCTTTCGGAGAAATTCATCCGAGAAGGCGGAAGACACACAACAAAGGCAGAGACACACTCAAGGCCAGACGGAAATGAACCGTCATCATTGCGGACAGCGTTGCATGACAGCTCAAAGAGTTTATCGGTACATGCTGTCCGTCATACTGTATCGGAAACGCAGTTCGAAATTGGACAGTTTCTCGCAAAAATATGACGTTGGACTGCATGCGCAACTCCTCGCTTTTGCCGCAACGCACAAGCCACAGCTTGACCCGCAGCGTCGTGGTCGCGTCTTCTCCGTGGAAATTTCAAAACCTGCATGACATTCGTGATAACCCGATTCACTTCAGATCGGCACTCCGATAGAATCCAGCGAATGCGATACGCCGCCGCACGGTCGCCTGTCGTCGTGGAAAGATGCGCAAGGGTCCTTCTTTTGGAAAACGCGACATCTTCTTCTTCATGCGCTTCTATCAATCTCCACCACCATCCTCCGACGCATCGCGGAGCACTTTCGAGTCGCCACACTCTCATTTCGGTCTCTCTTTCATCTACGCTTAGGCTGCCCTTCAGTCATGGCGGCCAAGCCAGAGGCAGCGGGCCCAAGCTCGCCTCCTGCTCCCCGCACTAGAAAGCCTGGCGAAGTTCGCTCGCGAAGCGGATGCATCACCTGCAAGCAGCGCCGCAAGAAATGCGACGAAGACTTTCGTATGCGTCCGACTGGAGCTACAGCATGCAATCGATGCGCTGATCGTGGACTGCACTGCGAGGTCAGCTCCAACGTCACGCCTCAACGACCGTCTCCTTACCCTACGACAAACGCGACTCCGTCCAGCTCCAGCAAGCTTCCGTCCCGTGCTGTTCGCGGACCAAGCGCCACGCCGGGAGCTCAGCAAGCCGATCTGTCGGCGACCGCCGCTTCAACGTCGGTCACTGCTCCGGCTAGCAGCTCCATGCTAGATGCGCCAGCTGGCTCGTTTACGTCTGTCCTGGATCCGACTCAAGCCTGGGGAACCTCTGCGCATTTCCCCATGCAGTCCTATCCGCAACAGCAGCTTCAGAATGTCGCTGCCTATCCAGGCATCCAGAATCAGCTCGCCTGGATGGGCCAGAACCCCGCAATGCTCAACCGTTCTTCGGTTCGTTACAATCGACCCAACATTTGGCCCGGTCCTTCGAATGGTGGTGTCGATCCAGCCACCAGTACTGGCACACAGACTGCAACGGGCAATCTTCCTGCTCAGAACAGCGGTGCAGATATGAGCTCGCTCTTCAATATGCTCAACAACAATCCGGCTGCTGCAGGCGCTCCAGCTCCAAATGGCGGACAGTGGAATCAGGGCTACACCAACAGTATGGATAACATCATGCTCGACGACTTTGTCAACGAGCTGATGAGCCTTACTGGTCCTCTGGCGGGAGGCGAAGGGGCAGGCACGGTGCCTCCGACCTCGGAGACCACGCCGACGGCAGGCGCTCATCAAGCATCGCCCTTCGATTCGCGACCTCAATCGCATTCTGCGCAGAGGCCTTCCAACACACCCTCGACTGGCGCGCAACGACTCGATGCCAACGCAGCCGCCTCATCGACCGCTTTGCCGACCAGACACTCTGGTCCCAACGACAACGCGTCACCAGCATCCGCCCATCTCAAGGCCAGCAACGGCAAAGCAGCCACCTCCGGTCGAGCTTCCAACCGATACCGCAAGCTCCTCGACTCCGACGCCCTCGAATCGCTTCTCAGCAAATACAGCCCCATCTACGAGCGCTTCTGGCACGCGACACTCATGCTGCTCTCCAACAAGAAGCGTCAGGCAGCTGTCGACTACCTCATGAGCGTCATTCGATCCAGCAAGGCCTGCCGCGCTTCCGTCGTCGTTGTTTGTCTTGCGTATCACGAGCTGGTGCAGCGAGTGAGGAAGAGCAGCCAGAAGACGGACGCTAAGCAGTCGGGGCCACGCCCGCCGAACTGGACGTCGGTGGCGACGGATGCGGTGAATAACGGCAGGGCGGGAAAGGCTCCGGAGAGTGGGATGGGGCATACGGTCATGTCTATGTTTCCTGCGGATGAGGGCAAGGCTTCGGATGGGGATCAGGATGACGATATGCGACCCGCAACCAGCGATGATGAGGACGAAGACGTGGAATCCGAAGAAGAGATCAGCACGATTGAAAGCAGGCGTTCTGGCGATCGGCTTTTCACCGCTTCAGCCAGCCGGCCTACATCCGAGCGCTACGGATCGACTAGCTTCAGCCGTCGCTCCACCAGCACGCCACGATCGCCCCTCCCCACTCCCCGCAGTCTCACCGGTAAACTCTCCACCGTCGAGGACAACATCCAAGAGATGGACGATCCCGAGCGCGACGCTTTCAAAGGGCAAAAGGTCGAAGAGCACACGGTTGAGCTTTGGTTCGATATCGCTCAAGCCGAACTGCAGCGCTCTCGTGAAGAGCTGAGTCTGGACCAGGAGTTGTGCGCTATCATCAACCTGCGATGGGCGTGTTTGTGCTTTGCAGGAGCGGAGCGGGCCAGGCAGTTGACGGAGGAGTTGGGTAAAGTGATGCAGAGGGAAGGGATCGACATGGATCATGCGGCGGAGGAAGAGAAGCGGGGGTCGTTTGTGAGCGTCATGCTGCTGACGGCGGTGTATACGGATGTGTTGGATACGGTGTCGGAGCGGGGGAAGAGGACGCATGTTGCGCTGAGGAGTGGGAGGAGTGTCAAGGGGTTGGAGAAGGGGGCAGAGGGGAAAGGGGGCGAGGAGCCGTTTTTCGGGAGGATCTCGTTGGTGAGTTTGGAGCTGTTGACGTGTTTCAAACTCATCAGCGATCTGGCGGCGGATGTGTGGGGGCCGATCAGCGGTGTTCCGAACCGACCTGCAGCAGAGGAGGTGGAGAAGAGGTCAAAGGAGATCGAGCGCAAGATCATGTCGTTGCCGCCGTGGATCGACCCGAACACGTCTTCGTCGCTTCGCGTCCGCGCTTTCGCCCTGCAAGAGATCTGGCGTCAAACTGCCCGTCTTTACCTCTACCAATCCGTCCACCGTCGAGGACCGCTCTACCCTGAACTGCAAAACATCCTCCACGAGATCATCCGACTGGCCAAGACTATCAAGATCCAATCCTTCCCCTCTCTCCCCGCATCAAATGTCGGCGGCCTCCCCTTCACCACCTTCGAAAACGACGATTCGGGTGCGCCTTTCCAGATGTGGTTGGACGTGGCGAGCTGGGAGATGTGCACGGTGTGGTTCCTGTGCTCGACGGTGGCGCTGACGAAGCAGGACAGAGAGTTTTGCATACACCATCTGGAGAGTCTGGGGCTGGAGAGGAGTAACAGGGATAACATTCAGGTGGTGAGGGACTATTGGCAGAGGCAGGACGAGACGGGGTGTACGGTGGACTGGTTTGATTTTGTCAAAGGGATGGGGAGGAGTGTCGTTTTTGCTTTCTAGGCGGGGGTTAAGGTTGTTGGCGGGTTGGTGGCGATTAGATGTGTGCTTCACGCTGCGATGACATTCTTTGAAGACGCCATGACAATTTGAGCAGAAATTCAATTGCATTCCTCGTCGTCTACACCGTGTGAAAAGTGTCATTTGGACCTCGTGAAATGTCATCTACACTGTGCGAGGTGTCACCTTCCCATCCGTCACATGAAGGGTTTCAACAATCCAGCCCAGGATTCTTGCAGCGTGCCTGTCCAAAGGCGTCCTCTCAACGATCCAGCCAACATCTTGCTGGAGCCCACGGTGTTCGACCTTCTCCTGCTGATCAATCGCAAGTCGCTGCGAGCCGATGGACCTGACGGTCCCCTGATCGGAAGCTTCGAAGAGCTATCGTCCTAGCCAGCCCATCGCGTTGAGGGAGTTGGAGATGCTCCCATGTTCCGTGACGCAGCAGGGACAGAATGGGGCTCCACCGACGCATGCTCACATCTGCGGCCGCTAATATGGAGCGCTGGTCTGCCCTATTTGCTTCCTTCCACAGGCTCCGACAGGAATTTGCGATGCAGGTGCAGTCTCTTTTCGGCAGTGCTGTGACTCGCAAACTCTTGTATCACGACATGGAGAAGGTTGCGCTTAACCGTAGCTACACAGGTGGTATGGGTCTCTTCGATGTGGTGGGCCTCCTCACAGGCGAGTCCCACCAGGATGCTGCGCTGCAACAAACTACGATGAAACCGCTCTCTCTGGCTTTGCTCATCGTTGCATTGCTCTTGACCGTCGCATCTGCAGATGACGAGGATCGACCAACCGCCTTCCGTGGAGCTTGAGTCGTACCGTCACAGACCCCCCAGCGAAGGAACACCATGCGCCACGACGAACAGCTCAAGTACGCCACCGAGCACAACGAGGCCTTCGCAGCTCTTCACAGCAAGTACCAGGTAGCAGCTGCAAAGGCCGAAAAGCTCCTCGGTATCCCCCTGTCCTACAAATCAAAGCCGATCAAGGCTCCCGTCGAGGAAGCGCTCAAGCAATTTCCTGCCCAGGGCCAGAACAAGCACCTCGAGGCCAAACAAGCTTTCGAGGCCGTAACGTCGCTCCGAAAGTCTCTGCAACAAGCAAAGCGCAAGATCATGAAGAGGTACAGCGAAGCAAAACAATTCGAAAAGGGAAAGGAGGTGGCTGGCCTGACTTCGGCGCCCATCACACGAGATACAATGCAACAGGCGCAAGATACGCTCAAGGGACGCAGACCGGAGCTGGCCCGACTTCGTCACCCTCAGCCAAGGCACGAGTAGTAGTGCGGTAGACGAAAAACCCCATTACACTGAACTAAAGGTGTGCAAACGCATCTGAAGCTTACCACATCGAAGGCGAGTCCTCAATAAAAGTTGCGAGGTCAGAATTCATCGTCAAAAGGCGGCTCCCAGCTGCGCTTGCAAAAACTCCGCCGACGCTTCCAACCCCCAATTGGTGCACTTGCAAGCAGTAGGAGAATGTGCACGGTTAGCGCACACAAAGTGGCAAGATGAACGGCAGCACCTCCTTAACGATCGAAGATGCGATGACTTTCAAAGATGCGATGGCAACATTTGAAGCTGCAATGACATTCAAAGGAGACACAATGACATTCAAAGGAGACACAATGACATCTTTTGCGAACGCGATGACATCCTTTGAAGCAACGATGACATTTTTTGAGATTGCGACGACACTCTTTGAACACGCTATGACATCTCAAGCGAACCTCTATTGCATTCCTCGTCAAGCAATCCGTGTGAAGTGTCATCTGGGCCTCGTGAAATGTCATCTACACCATGTCAATCGTCAACCACACCACCCGTAACGTCTTGCCACGTGCAACCTCCCTAAGCAGCCATCACCCACGGCCCGTCCAACAGCGCCAGTTGCCTCCACCCCTTCTTTTCCCCACCCACCTTCCCTTCCCCGCCATACATCTCCCTCACCCTCCCCAAAACCACCCTCAACCTCTGCCTCTCCCGCTCCACCTCGCCATACACCGGTGCATAACTATCGAACAGCTCCTGTGTCAACTCTGCATACGCTGCTACTTGCGATCTCTCCTCTTCGTCCTGCACTTCCGCTTCCAGCGCGTGTTCCAGGTACACCAGGTGCAGATTGAACAGCGACCGCTTGTCCTCCTTTCGCGCGATACTGGATTGGATGACGTCGTGGATCAGCGCCAACCCACCTCCTCCACCGGTAAGCATCCTGATCGCCACCAGCAGCCGCACGATCTGGTGCGGTTCGGTATGCAGATGAGCTTCGAGTTCCGACTGAGCTGCGTCAAGGAGGTCCGAGTCGTTGGTGGTCAGCGCGAGCACCGCAAGCGCCAAGATCGAGGGGATGTGGACGCTGTCTTCGGCAGAAATGTTGTTGAACAGCTGTTCCTTCACCTCTTCCACACCAGTTTGCCCTTCGATCGCGTGCAGCAGCTTTGCGAGGTGCAGCGTCAGATCCAACTCGGCTCCTCTCGATTGCAATCCCTTCGCACACTCAATCGCCTCCCTCACCGCCACCAACGCTTCCTCATGCTGCCCCGCAAAGAAGCGCGCTAACCCCAACCCCAGCTGACTCGACAACTTCGCATCCACCAACGCCCCATCATCGTCGCCATCCAACAACCCGATACTCGCTTCAAACGCCCCCCTCGCCCCCTCGTGATCCCCCTTCGCAAGTCGGATCCGACCCAGATTCGCCTCTGCCACCGCATACCGTCTCGCCACCTCCACCGTCTCGGTCGCCTCGTACCGCTCCTCCAGCAACGCCGCTGCTTTGCTTATCCTATCTACCGCCAACTCCATCTGCCCCAACCGCTCGGACAGCAGCGCCGACAGATGCAGCGCATCCACATCGTTCGGCGCGTGCGAAACGTACTGCGACATCGCGAAACCTGCACCGCTCAGCGTCGCCTCCGTGACACCCTCGGCACGTCGGAACGCGTCCACCACCGCCTGACCCAACCCGTAGTCCGCTTCCAACCCACTCCCCTCGGTCAGCGAAACCGCGTGTTCGAACAGCACGCGCGAAGCGCGATCGTCGCCGAAATGGCGCGCTACCAGCGCCTGCCCCACCCACGCGGGCCCGTACTCGGGATCCACAGTCTGCGCTCTGATCAGGCTCTCGTTCGCAAGCTCCGCGTCGCCGTGGTGTAGGTACAGCAGGCCGAGGTGCGTCCACCCGATCGGACTTTTGGGTTCGTTTTCGATCGCCCGGACGAAGCAGTGCTGAGCAAGCTTGACGGAGGAGTGGAAGGTGAGGTTACCGAGGAGCAACCAGTACGCTTCCTGACCGGGCTCGTGGCGGAGCGCTTGCTTGACGGATCCGATCGCTTGCAGTCGGGCTGAAGCGCTGGCAGACTCGGCGAAATCGATGATGGTGGTCGATTCGGGGGGAAGAAGGAAAACTTGGGAGGAAGGGAGGAGCATAGCACGTGAAGCGCAGTAGAGGGACGTGGCGAGATCGGCCCACGCGCTACCTGCCACTTTGTCGTCTGATGCATTGAGCACCACCCGCAGCTTGTAGAGGTAGACGCTGATCTGAAGCAAGCGGAACGGCGACAGCTCCAACCCATCCTCCGCCAACCTCAGCTTGTCATGCGTTACAACGTTAATCGAAGGAAGCTTCGCATCCACCTCCAATTCCTTTGCCAACTTTAGCACCGGGCCCAGCTCCCCACCACCCTCCGGCGCCAACAGCGACGCACCCTGACGCAGGCTCCCAAACTTGCTCAGGTGAAACACCGCATCAGCAACGACCTTCCACGCCGACCTCAAATGCCGGTCGTGGTGCAGCAGAGCATGCGCCGCTTCCCGGATCGCACCATTCGCAGAGGTCTCGGCACGCTCGATGTATCCCGTCGCAAACTCTTGACGCGACGAAAGCAACAGCGCGTTGCTGAGCGCTACTCGGACACCAAGCTCGTCAGGATGCTTCGCGAGGATGTCCGAAAACGTCTCGATAGCGGTCGAAAAATTGCCGAGTTCCACATGCACATCGCCGATGCTGTACCTCGCTTGCCAGCCGTCATCTTCCGCATCACCGGCGGCCTGCACGATCTCCAAGCACTTGGCAAAGCACTTGAGAGCAGCAACGTGCCTCCCTGCTAGCGCGTACGCCTGACCCAGCCTCTGCCACGATACCTGGTCCTCCGGCTCGGCGCGCAAAGCAATCTGAAACGCGAGAATAGCATCCTCGAACCGCTTCTTGGCAATCTCGACGTTTCCGATCGCTTTCCACGCCCACGCATTACGCGACAGATGCCGCCTCGAAGCATGCACAGCCGCAGACGTGCCCCCACCGATGGCATCAGCTCCACCTTCACCTTCGATCGTTCTGCGCGCGACCACTTCGACCAGATCCCACTCTTGCTCTTCCGCAAAGCCGACTGCGAGCCTCCTCGCAGCTTCGTCCTCGCGAGCATCCAGCTCGAAAGCTTTTTGGAAGCACTTGCTCGAACGCACCAAATCCGGCGGCTGCAGCACGTCCTCGTAGTAGAAGCCGAGCGAGGTGTAAGCAGGCGCAAATGCAGGGTTGCGCTTCAGGGCCGTGATGAAGGCGGTAAACGCGTGCGAGGGGTCGGTGCGGTATTCGCCATCCATGAGCCAGAGACATCGGCCCAGGCGCCACCAGAGCTTGGCACGCAGCTCGGCGGTGGCACCTGCGTACGAGACTGGATCCACGCGCTCGAGGATAGCCTCCATCTCCTGTTTGGCTTGTTCGAGCTGGCCAAGGTTGACGTCGCACCACGCGATCTCGATCCATGCTTCCTGATCCGGATCCTGGCTGAGCGAGAGGAGGCGCTCGATGCGGGTCTTGTAGTCTCCTTCCTTTTGCGCTGCTACAATAGCGCGAACTTTCTCGAATACGGAGCGCGCAGATTCCCATCGACCTGAACTCTGCTCGATGTACGCCTTTGCGAGCAACGTGTCGATGTCCGATCCATCTGCTTGCAGTACGCCCTCGACCAGCCGAGAAGCACGAGCGTGGTGCTGAGGCGGATGCAGATGCGTCAGAGCCGACAGCAAAGTTTTGGAGATGCCGATCCGAGACTGTTCCAGATTCACCGCGCTGTCGGACTCGATGCGGCTCACAACGTGGAGCGCTGAGCTCGCCACCTCGGAAGCAGATTGAAAGTCTCGATCAAGAAGGTACAAGGTGGCTGCGATGCGGTGAGCAAGGACCGAGTCTGGGCATTCCTCAAGGCCATCGATCGCCAAGTTGAGCAAGTCGTCCGGTGTCTGAGGCTGTTGAATCTCGACATCGGCGCGCTTCTCTTCTTCCTTGATCTCTCGAAGGTACTGCTCGTCCTTGATATGCAGCAGATATGATCGGAAGGCTTTGGTGCGACCTGATCGTGGGAAGAGCGTGATAAACTTGCGAATCTGTTCCAGTGGTAGGTCGGCAAGGGAAAGGAGGGGTCGCCATTCGAGATCGATCTCCCAGGCCAGCTCGTCCGGCAAACCGATGATGACCATCCCTGAGGCGAGCTTGAGGATATCGTCCCGCAGACTGCGTTTCAACTCGTCTTGCTCTTGCTCTGCTTGCTCCTGCTTCTCTTGCTGTTGACGATCGACCGCTGCTGTGCCTGTCGGTGCAGAGCCTCTCGCGAGCTGCTTCGGCGGGAACGAAGTGAGCAGACCCAGTCGATGCCTGAGCAATTTCGCTTCAACCTCGATGCGCAGCTCGTCTTGTGCGGCCGGGTGCGAGAGTACCTGCTCGTACAAATGTGGAAGCTGCGATGTCGAAAACACTTCGAGCCGGACTTCGTTGGTGAGAGCTTCCTTTCCCTTGTTCGCACCATCTAGACGCATCCTCCGCTTGTCGGCTTCCTTCTGTATTGTGTCGGCTTCCCACTTTTCTGATAGCTCGGTCATCTCTAGCAGCGTATCCAGACTCTTGACATGGATAGCCATCTGCGTGTCGAACGTAGTCGTCTTCTCCGGCTGTGTTTGGTCCGGAACTTCGAGCGACGAGAGACACGCATAGTATTTCGAATCCGGCAAAAGTAATGAAAGCGTTTCGATGACCCGTTTGCGTCCGCCTTCCTCCCTTTCTAGCGCAAGCAGACGCTGAAAACTTTCTGCGCACTTTGTCGCGTCGCCTGCATCGTTGTACAGATCCATGAGCTTGTGCAACACATCTCTGAGTTGATTCCAGCTTCTCCGTTGGTCGTAGAACTTTTGCAACCCCTGCCACGCTAGCAGTTGTGTCGGATGATCGCGCGTGGCTTTTAGGTAGGCTGCTTCGGACTGGTCAAACTTTTCCTGATTGAGCAGAGCGAGACCGAGGAAGACGTTGGCGTTGTAGTTGTCGCCCTCTTGCTCGAGTACGCTCGTAGCAGCTTCGGCCGCGGCGGGCCAGTCTTTCTTGGCTAACGCATCTCGGGACTGTTTGAGCTTCTGCTTTGCGTAGGCAGAAGACATGCCTGGCGTAAAAACGAGGCCAGCGCAGTGCGGCGTATGGGTTGAAGAGCGGGGAGACTACGCTTCGTTCCGGGATGATGAGGTTTAAGGTTTTGGGAGAGATGCAAGCCAAAGCCGTGTTGATGAAGTGAAGTGGTGACGATGATGAAGAAGGCTGAGCGAAGGAAGTGTGATTTCTTCTTGGAAAAGCACACCGCACAGACGCGGCTGTTTTTTTGACTGCGCTTCCTCCACTTCTTCCGATTTGTCACAAACCGCACCCTTAGCTGCTATCACTCGATTCTTCGCAGCACATCTTCCTCTGCTTCCTCAAAGATCCTGTGTCAGTGCTCATAGCAGACATTTGCATCCACAGATGACCTAGGAATAGCTCTAAGCCACTAAGAAGATCCTTGCGTTGGATCAAGATGCTCGTCGAAGGCCGAATCACGTGACGTGGGGAGCTGCAGCCTTTGCATGATTTCTCAGCCAAAAAAGTCGAGAATTCATATGAGATAAGACTTTCTCTTCGGCCTTTCACCTTCTATCGACCCCTCTTCCACCCTCTCCCCCTTCCCTTCAACTCTCACCTTCCTCTCGACGCAAGGTCAGGCCCGCAAATATGGCCTCTCGCAACCCCACCAAATGCCCCATGGCAGCCGAAGCCGACAAATATCCGCGCCTCTGTCCTGGCGGCGGCCTGCTCATAGCATGGCAGCTCAAAGGCAAAAAGGTCCTCATCGTCGGTGGTGGACCCGTCGCAGCTGGACGTCTCGTCAACGTTCTCGATGCCGATGCTATTCTTGACGTCATGTGCCCCGCCTCTGGTCTATGTGACGAAATGCGCTATCGGATATACACCGAAAAGGTCGTCGCCAACTACATTGATGGGATGTACGACGAATCCAACCCTTCCATCCTCGACCAGTACGATATGGTTCTCACCGCGATCGACGATATCGAACTGTCGAAAAAGATCTGCTACGAGTGTCGTGCAAGACGTATACCGGTAAACGTAGCCGACGTTCCCCCCGAGTGCGATTTCTACTTTGGGTCGTTGATCCGCAACGGTCCGCTGCAAGTCATGGTCTCGACCGGCGGTCAAGGCCCGAAGATAGCCTCTCAGACACGACAGAAGATCCAAGCTGCGATCCCGAAAAACGTCGGTCAGGCGATCACAAACGTCGGAAGACTCAGAGCGATGCTGAGAAAACGCGCGCCGAGCGCAGAGATCGGCGCACGAAGGATGCGATGGATGATCGAGGTGTGCGAAAAGTGGAACCTGGACGAGATATGCACCATGACAGAGTCGGATATGAAGAAGATCCTCGACGGTTGGGAGTCAGGATACGTGCCGAGCTACAGAGAGGTCAAGGGAGGCCTCCCGTTCTTGCCATCGGACGTGAGGGTCAAGAAGGCACTGTTCGGGACGTGTCCTGTGGTAGGCTATCCAAGTCCATACCTGACGGGATTGACCGGGTTGGTTCTGGGCGCAGCGGTAACGTCGGCCGTGTTCTTGTCGAGGGGCTTCCAGCGTTCCGCATAGTCGTGTATTCGTGTAGCATGGATCGTTTGTCACCTTTTCATTGTAACTTTCACTCGCAGCTCGACACTGTGTGGCCTGCAGAACAGCTTCATTCGGTTTGCGCACAGACAAAACGCTTGCACAAAGATCATGAGTCGATTCCGAGACACATCAAATACATTGATCAACAGTGCACGCCAATCGCAGAACAAAGCATCTACTCGTCTTCCTCATCCCCTTCTTCCTCCTCTTCAGCATCTTCCGCCTCCTCCTCTTCTTCCTCGTCATCTTCATCCTGTCGCTTTCGGCTCTTCTTGCTCGAAGCAGCTTCCGACGACCGAGCCGAAGCACCACTTTTGGAAGTCGATTTCCGCCCCGCCTTGATCGAAGACTTGATCGACGAGCGAGCAAACGCCTCTGCTACGTCCTGCACATCGACACCAATGGCATCGAAGAAGCTCGTAAGACCCTTCAGACCAGGCGTGTTATCCAAGTCAAGCCCATCGAGACCTGCTTCCACTTGAGCAGAGTAAGCTTTCACGAAAGCCGTCTCGAATCGACCCAGCGCATTCTTGGTCACCGTATCCGTGATGGGATTAAGCTCATGCAGACCCGTGAGCACGATCAACACCTCCTGCACTTTAGCATCCTCCAGCTCCTCCGGCAGGAACAGCTTGCCCAGCAGCTGACACATGACTTTGCGGTCCTTGCACTCCTTCGTGTCCTCGATCGTGTACATGGCCTTGATGAGCTCAACGGCAACGTCGATGTGCACCGTCTCGTCTCGCACCTGTCCAGGCCGCATCATTACCTTGTCCGGATCGGTCCAGTCCAAGAGCTGCAGACCCACCTGAGTCGGTGTGACCATCTCTTGATCCTCGTCCTTCTCCTCGTACACCTCGGTGAGCACTTGCAGCACAGAGACAAACACGCGCTGCAATCGTCGCTGGTTGCGACTCGAAGAACCGCAGTAGACGGGCAAGAAGTACGAGAGACACTGTCGCAGTTCCTGGTTGTCTCCCGTCTCTGGAGACATGTAGATGAGCACCAGACTCTTGAGCGCTTCGTCGTCGTCGACCATTCCCGTCAACATGAGCTTGGCCATACCTTCGCATGCTGCGCTCTGGATCGCAGGGTCCTCGTCCTCGAGCAGGCTGAGAAGGTAAGAGATGATCTGTCGTTTGGCCAGCTCTTCTCCAGCAGGGTTTCGAGAGCAGAGATAAGGAATGGTGTGGTTGATCAGCAGATCAAACACGCCCTGAACAGCGCGCAGCTTGATCTGACCATCGGCGCGTTGCACTTGGTCGAGGAACAGCGGGAACGAGTCGAGCGCCAGCTTGCTGTCGAGCAGACAGCAGAGCGCGAGACACACAAGACCGAGCTCGCGGACCGACGCGTCCTTGGAACGGACTGCAGGAGCAATGAGTTGCGGAATCAGACCGTGGAAGGCAGTGTTCTCCTGCAAAGCGCCTACGACTCGCTCCAACATGGCCCTGACGATGGTGAGGCACCGGTGCTCGGTGACTAGCGCATCTTGAGCTGTCTGTGACGAGGCTTCCTTGCTTCGGATGGATTTGCGTGGCTTTTTGCGCGCAAGAGGAGTGCCATCGACGCTCATCGTGTCGTCGACCTCGCTCTCGTCGTAATCGAGCGCCTCCTCATCCTCGACACCAAGATCGAGCACGATCTCGACAATGATGCGCATGAAGTCCTTTTGCGTGGTCAGCTTGAAGAGCACATCGAGACAGGCAGGCACCAGGTCTTCAGGCAGCTCGATGTCCGAGATCATGTCTCGAATGAGGATGAACATCTTGTTGCGACCTGCCTCGTCACCGTAGTCGGAAGCGAGACCGATTCCGAGCAGCTGAGAGACCACAAAGGTCTTGTTGCGAATGGTGAAGAGTGCGATCTCTGCCTCGTCTTCGGGAACGAGGGCGCTTTTGAGAATGACGTTGTACTGCTTGATGAGCTGGACGAGTTCGCCGTATTCCTTTTCGATGCGGAAGGCTAGGGCGGTGACGACGGGCAGGCATTCTTCGAGACGACGGTCGTTCTTGGTGCGCTTGAAGTAGTCGACAAAGACGCGTGCGAGGAAAGCGGTAGAGGGCGACAGGTTGGCCCAGAACTCTTCGGCGTCGAAGGAGACCTGTGCAGCGAGAGCGGGGCGACTTTCGAGGATGCTGATCAGTGCCGCTTCAATGTGCTTGGATGCGACGACGTCGAATTGGTTGAGGAACACGACGAGATCAGCACCGCACGCGTCGAACCACGCCGTGAAGAGCTTCTGAGCGGCACGCTTGACGCCGGGTTCTCGCTCTCCCATACCAATGCGTACGACCTCGCCTGCCGAGTCGATGTCGAGACCAAGGCGGGAAGGACCAGCTTGAGAGGAAGCCGTTCCCTCGAGCGCCTTGGTCTGCGACTTGAGAAGGGTGGCGAGACTTCCCAGATAGACGCAGCGACGGTTGACGGGATCGATGTCGCGCAGACGCTCGAGAAGCAGCGACGAGTTCTCCTTGTTGGGGGTGAGGTTGAAGAGAGCGGCGCGACGCACCTCGGCGCTCGAGTCGAATCGCAGAGTTTCGATCAGAGCCTGTCTGATTTCTTCGAGATCGTCGTCTTGTTCCTCGGCCTCGTCTTCGTTAGATACAAGCGTGGCGAGCGCGATGACGGCTTGCACTCGGACGGGAGCCTCCTTATCCCTGGTACGTTCAAGGAGAAAGGACTTGAGGGTGCGGTAGAGGCTGTCGTCGAGAGCTTCGAGGCCATGTACAAGGAGGGCGATGCATCCACAGCAGCGCAGCCTTACATTCTTGTTCTTGGAAGTGGATCCTTTGAGGAGATGTTTGAGGAGGAGGGCGGTGAATCGGGTGGCGGTGGTGTCTTCCTCTTCCTCGTCTTCATCATCTTCGTCGGGTTCTAGACCAGCTTTTCTGGCAGAATCCTTGTCAGCACGAGCTTGGAGTCGGAATTGTTCCTGGGCATAAGCGATGTAGCCGGCGACGAACTTGCAGATGCGGTCTGCGTTAGGGACACCCTTCTTGATGGGCAGCACGCGATCGAGGCAGCCGAAGAAGACTTCGTTGAACACCTTTTCACCGATGGGTCTGACACGACCATCTGATGCGGGCTCTGTGATAGTTGAGACCTTGAGGTGGATGCGGTGGAGAGACACGATGTTCTTTCGATGGTTGGCAAGGCTGTGCTGTGCCTGCTGGAAATGAGGTGGAATAGATGCGTGTAGAGCAATCAGCATTGGGTCTGTGATCTCTCGGCGAGGTTTTTGGACCTTGTCGCGAGAAGAGCGACCGTTAGCCGATGACCTCGACGCAACGGCGACGGGCATGTTGAATAGATTAGAGGAGTTGCTGCCAGTATGTGAGGGTGTATTTGGCTGGACAGATCGACCCTTTAGAGACTCGGTAGCGTGGAAGCAAGATATGTGTGCTGCAACAGAGACGGGGAGATTGTTGTTGTGAGCAGCGCAGCGATTCAGCTACGACGGTGATGGTGATCAAGACGAGAAAGACTTGACTGCGATATGGTTGTTGCGGCTGAGTCGAAAAACGTGTTTGAGCTCGTCTTTGTGTGTTGCTTTGGCTGCGACGCGTCCAAAATGAGCGGCTGCAAACCTGCAGTGACAAAAAGAAAAGCACAGCAGCGTGCAGACAGCAGCGGAAGGCGCTGTGCTTCGTCTGTGTTGGTCTTTTCGAAAAATCAAGCGAAAGCGTGTCGAGCCAGTCAGGTCACGTGCCTCCACTTGCTCAAGAATCTTTGCTTTGAAATATTGGTTTTGACATGGTGATGGTCATCATGCACCTCGTTCTTCCTTCTTTGCTCTAAGCATTCGACAAACGTCTTGGTAGCATCCATCGGTCCGGCTCTCAGCTCACAATGCCGCCTCAAGTCTTGTCACGGTCGCAAGGCGACTTCTTCCTTCGAGGACTCACTTCAAATCCACCACAACGGTCCGACGGACGACATCTGCTCGCATTCCGCTCTCTCGACGTCGATACTGGCGTTGCTGCACAGGCAAATGGTTCATCACAGATCACCCTCGGCGGCACAGAAATCTTTTGCGGTATCAAGGCCGAGGTCAGGAGCTTCGGAGATGACAGCGACGATGAGGACGAGGAAGCCGAGTTCCAGACGCAGGACGATCTAGACTTGGCAAGCGAGAGCAGAAAGACAGGCAGGATCAAGTGCTCGGTAGACTACTCGCAATCACTTGTTCATTCGTTCGACAGCAAAGTGCTGGACTCGATGTCGATGTCGCTCTCATCGATGGTCAACTCGGCGTTTTCACCAAGATCATCACCTCTGCCATTGCATCAGCTGCTCATCATCGCCAACGCCAAGCACTGGACAATATACATCGATCTGCTGGTCAACTCGCTATCAGGAGGTAATCTCTTCGACGCAGCGTTTGCCGCCATCTTCGCTGCCTTCTACGATACTCGTGTACCTGTGACTCGCGGTGTTGCTTTTGAGGCGCCTGCGACACTCGACGAGTCTGGAAATGCGACGCAGGGTGCTTTTGCGAACGGTCAAGGCGACCTGGATCAAATGGGCATCAAAGGTCTGCTCAAGAAGAAGCCGAAAGCAAATGCAGCAGGAGCATCGCGCAATGGGTCAGGTCCAAATTCAAAAGTGGTCGACTTTGAGCTGGAACATAGCGGCGAAGATGGAGCCACGCTGGATGGACGACAGGACTTGCCGCTGTGCATTACGGTCAACATCCTGCCCAACAGCTACTTGTTGGATGCCGACGTGGAAGAAGAAGCGTGTGTAGGCTCTCGCGTTCAGGTGCTTGCAACTCGCACTTCAAAAGTGCTCTCGGTGCGCACCGAGGGAACGGAAGACATCTCGTTCAAGCGTGTCAGCGAAGCCATCCGTATTGGAAGCGTCCAAGCGGCCCGACTAGCCGAAGCCTTGCTGACACAACTCTCCATTTCAGCCGGCCTCGACGACGACGAAGAAGATCAAGCCCAGGCCTCAGCTCAAGGTTCCATGGACGTCGACGCTTGATCTTGTCTCTGAGCGCAAAGCATCATCTTCCGGTCTTCCGGTCATTTCATGTACTTTTATTCATCATCATTGTCATTCCACCTTGGTGAAGCTCACGTGCCGTTTCGAACTCCTTGCTGAAGTTTCAGACAGCTCTTCTGTGATATGAAGAAGGGCAGCCTCAGCTTGGGCGGTCTGAGCCAGAGCTGCGCATGTGGCCATCGCCTTCATCTCGAGCCAGCCACCTCGTGCGCCATGCTGTCTCGGGGCACCACGGCCGAAACCTTAACTTTCATTCAAAAGCTCGATGGGCAGGACCCGAGATGAAGACGAGTGCTTGCTTGCAGAGAGATCTCGTCGTCAGCTCTCGATGAGAACACTCGGTCCGAGAGCCGGCTTCGTGGCAGACGCCAATCACACCATCCACAGCGACGGCAGAATCAAAACGGTGCCACAAAACCTAAAATGCGCAAAAAGTGGGGTCACAAAAATGCGTTTTCTGTCAGCAATGCCAGCTCGTCGACTCGGAGGCTGTCTCGAGAGCTTCGGTAAGGCTTCACCATTGTGTCTTCAGTTGGGGCTCATTCGGACAACGCCCCATGCAGACCAAGACGAACGTCGACATTTGGCTCGACCTTTGATGCTGTTCAATGGCAGAAGCGCTTGAGTCAACTTACTTACTGTACAGCGAGGCTGTGTCTCACCAAAATAAAATAAAAAGTAAAAATAAAAATTGGAAAAAGCGGTGAAGCGATGCGCAGCTGACTTTTGTGGCTGGGCCGTGCGAAAAATCGTGTGCGCACAGTCAAAGGTGATTCATTCACTCCACAGAATCACTCGGCTGTTGCCGAACGGTCAAGTATCACTCGCTGCGCCGCATACACTCTCTTCCCTTCGCTTCCCACTTCCATCGTCGTCGTCGTCGTCGTCATCATAATCCTCAACCATGGCCTCGTTCTTCGCAAAAGCTAGAGAACGCGCTGAAGCAGCTGCTCAGCAGTTGCAGGCGCATCATGCTGCTTCCTCCTCCTCCGCCTCCGCCGGCCCTGCTTCGGGTGACTCTGCTACCGGCCCCAGCTCTGGCTCTGGCTTCACCTATACTGGCTCGGTGCCTCATCTCTTCCGACAGGGTCTCGCCTCGGTAGATCCTCGCTACGAATCTACTCGCCAGTTTCATCTGCTCAGCCAAGCCATCAAGAGCTTCAACATCGACCACGAAGCCGCCGGCCGCGAAGCGAAGGGTCTCGCCAAAGCCACTTTCGTATGGGGTCAGCATCATCTTCCCGAAAAGCGTCAAGACAGCGTTGGAGATGAAGCGCTCACGGATATCACGGATCGCCTAGCCTACGTCTGGCACGAGATCGGTCAGCTCGAAACCGCACACAGCCAGCGATCCGAACAGGCACGCAGCCGACTCAAGCGCTTCGAAAAGGCAGAGATGGAGCTTGGGCAGCGAAGGGCAAACCGCATCAAGCTCAAGAAAGAGCTTCACGACCTTGTCCCCGAGCGTGCCATTTCAGCTGGAACTGCACGAGCTCAAGAGGCACAGAGCCGTCTTCAAGACCTCATCAACGACGATCAAGCGGATGAAGAATCGCTCAGTCGTCTCAAGCGAGAAAGCGTCAAGGACGGCTATGCTGCCATGTTTGACAGCCTCATCGAGCTCGGCGAAAAGATGGCGCTCGTCGCACGCTACGGCAAGCTGCTCACCACATTGGTGCCCACCGAAAAGTCACCGTTCCCTGCTACAGTCAAGCCACGTGGTGACAGCATCCCTCTGTGGGAAGGCGCATCCAATACCGCCGATGTCCGGGCAGCTCTCGCCTCTGCGCTTTCGTCCTTCAAGCCCGACCTCTCTCTTCCCGCTTTGCCGTCCGACTCGGCTCTCTCGGCCACCAGCAGCCTCGGCCGCGCTGACACAGTGTCTTATGGAGTCTCTCACAAGGCAGAGCTTCAAGACAATCAAGACTCGACAACAGCAGCTTCACCCGCACCTCTGTCACCTCGTAGACCCAGTGTATCTTCGGATCGAGGCGACCTTCTTCAACCAGCCTCGCAAGGCAGCGGCAGTGGATCCGCCCCGAAGCTCAACCTCAGCCCCACCGCTCTGCCCGCTCCTCTGCTTCCTCCTCGTCCTCAGCGTAGTCCTTCGGCGACCGCATCCGACACGTTGCGTTCACCTACTGCCAATCCCTTTGCGGACTCAGCCGGTGTAGGCGCTGGCGCTGGCGCTGGCGTTGGCGTTGGCGTTGGCGTTGCTGCTGCTGTTGCTGCCGCTGGCGGTTCTGCAGTGCAAGATGATGAAACCCACCCGCCTCCGGGCCCACCCGGTCCCACGGTTGCCGAGACGGGTGTGGTGCCGACAGGCCCTGGTGGTCCCAAGTCCGGCACGCTCCGACCACGTCGATCATCGGCCAGTCAACGATCTGCCTCCGTCTCGGCCGGCGCCGTCGCATATCTGGGACCCACTGGCACGTACAGCCATCAAGCTGCGCTCAAGGTGTTTGGTGAAGCAGGCACCAACCTCATTCCCATGCAGAGCATCACCGGCGCCATCGACTTTGTGCGCCGTGGCACACCGGGCAATGCCAAGATCGCCATTGTGCCTGTAGAGAATAGCACGTTTGGACCGGTGCGGGATACGCTCGACAATCTGCTGGGTATCAGCAACGGAGATCGTCATGCTTTCAAGCCTTCGGACGGCGCTCAGCTGCACGTGGTCGGCGAAGCGTGCTTGTCCGTCGACCATGCTTTGCTCTGTGGACCCAAGACGTATCACCACCTGCTGCAGCTGCAGGGCGACACGGATCCCAACGCACCCATTCGCGATGACACGCTGTCGAACATCACCAACGTCATTTCTCACGAGCAAGCACTGGGACAATGCTCGCAGTATCTCACTCGCTACCTGCCTCAAGCTCAGAAGAAGGCGGTCGAGTCGACGGCCGCAGCAGCTGTGACTGCTTTGGAGTTTGAGGCGGGCACTGCACCTGGTCGGGCGTCGACGTCGGTGGACCATGCGCTCGGATTTTCGTCTAATTCGCTCGTGGCTGCCGTAGGAGCTGAAGCTGCAGTGACCACGGTTGGAGTCAGAGTGCTTCGTTCCAAGATTCAGGATTTCAAGGACAACCGCACCCGCTTCTTGGTTCTGGCCAGTGAGCCACTTCAATCTCTTCTGGCCATCAATACGCTGCCTCGGTCCATCACGCGTCTCTACACTCCATCGGCGCCAGCTGGCAAGACAGGACGATCGCTACTGAGCGTCAATGATACTCTGGCTTCGGATCTGGCCGCTGAGGCTGGCAGCTACAGTGAGCACGGCAGCGTGGTGGGCACAGTGGTGACGCAGCTTGAGCAGGTAGAAGGTGTGTCGGTACGCAAGGTGGATCGTCGACCAGCTTCGTCGGTGGAAGGGGCTGTGGGCAACAGCAGCGTCTGGCGAAGTGGCTACTTGATCGAGCTGCAGTATCCGGCAGCTTCTGTCAATGTCGCCGAGGCAAAGATCCGCCAAGTGGTGGCCGAGTTGTCGGTTGGAAGCTCTGCTGTCACTACGCTCGGAGGCGCAGCGCCAGTCACGTATCTTGGAAGCTGGCTCGTCGATGCAACGACGCTGCGAGGCGAGGCGCCAATCAGCAGCGCCAGTCAGGCCTCAACCGCATTGCCAGCTGCGGGCTCGTCGAGTGCACTGCCCTCATCGACTTCACAACTGACCGAGAGGGAGAAGAAGGAGCTCGAAGCTCAACAGGAAGCTGCTGAAGTTCAGAGGCATGCAGCTCAGGCACGTCTTAGCCGTCAGCAGCAGCAGGCGGACCTATACGGAGTTGGAGGCCAGCCATCTGGATCCCGTACACAGCCTTTGTCCGGATTGCAAGAGAGTGAGGCCGAGACACGATTGGACGACGAAGAAGGATTGCCTGCGTATCAGCCATTGGACCCTGGTTCGCGAGGTTGAGCTGAGAGACGTTGTTGAGAGTTAGCAAGACTGCAATTCAGAATCCAATACCATCTTTCATTGAGTGAAGCTTGTCGTCGTGTGCTTGATGGGTGACTGAGCAGCACCGTGTGAGAGTTGAGCTGGTTTGGTGTCAGACATGATCTTGGGCTCTCGGCAAGATGGAAAGCGGTGCAAGACAGGCACAGGGGCACACAGCAGCAGTGCGCAGAGAGGGGATCGCCAAGAATAGGGGCGGCCGATGAAATTTCTTGGAGAGAGACACTGAGACGCGTCAAAAGGCAAGCGAGATGAAGGAAAGGCGATTATTCAGGGTCTGGCTGTGTTGTGTGTGTGAAAAAAAAAGTGGCACCAGCTCCGCACTCCCGAGACACAAGCAAAGGCCTTCTGACCTGCGCCCGCGCTTGAGCTGCATGACGCTGATGCGCAGCGCACAAAGCAAATCCTGTAGATCCGACCAACACTTTTTTTTTTGGCGGCGCATCACTGCATTCACTCAGCGGCGGCTTTGAAACAACACAGCCTGCGCTTTCAAAGTTGGCCCCTGTCACGAGTTCAAGCTCAGAGCTCATCTCGATCTTCTTCTCAGTTCGTTCCGTCTTGATCCATCATCATCGACAGCGACACCTCCTGTTCTCGTCTCCCCACAACCATATACCCGGATCACCTTCCTGCTGGCTTGCCTGCTCTGCTTCATCTGCACGCGCCTTTTGCTCGATACATTCACTTGTCTTGCTCCGACTTTTCTCTTCAAACGGTCGATCGAGAGGCTGGTGCAAGAGGCTCGACACTTTCGATCGCAAGTTCGTAAGACTTCTTCTCGTCAACCCACTCCGGCCCAACGATGCCGCCTCGCTACCCCTTCGGAGGTGGGGGTCAATCCGATGAAGCCCATCACCATTCGCCAGACGGCCGTCGTCCTCTCACCACAGAGGCCCTACCTCATTCCGTCTCACACAACCACAACGCCTACCCGACCTACGATCTAGGTGCAGAACCGACGTCGCCGCCGCACGTCGCTTTCGATCCTTACCTGCCCCCTTCCACAGCAGGCGATCATTCGGGCTACGATATGCCCTCCGCAGACTACTACAACCACCACCGTCCCTCTTACCCCCCGCCGCACGTCGGATCGCCTCGCATGTCGAACCCTTACACCGACTCGCACGCTCATCACGGCGGTCCTGATCCGTTCGACGAGCATGGGAACGATGTTCCCCTCCTGCCGAGGGAAGGCAACTACGCCTACGCGCCGGCTTCGCACTTTGACGAGCACGGCAACCACGTAGGCCCTGTCGACAAGTACGCAGATGGCGACGATGACGTGATGGACGAAGACGCCGTCAACGGCCATGCCAGGGGAAGGCTGCTTCGCCCCCAGGGCGCTCACAACGACGACTACATGCCCGGCGGATTCGACCCCAACATGCTCGAGAACGGTCAAGCTGGAGGTGTGCGCTACGGCAAGATCCCGCAACGTGTGCCGCGGCGATACAAGACGCTCAAACGGGTCGAGCTGTACCACGGCAACCTCGTGCTCGACTGTCCCGTCCCCTCCAAGCTCCTCGACAAGCTCAACGACCGCGAATCCCGAGAGTTCACCCACATGCGCTACACCGCTGCCACCTGCGACCCGGACAACTTCAAAGACGAGCGGTACACCTTACGACAGGTTCTGTTCGACCCGCCTCGCCGCACCGAGCTGTTCATCGTCCTCACCATGTACAACGAGGACGAGGAGCTGTTCACGCGCACCATGCACGGCGTCATGACCAACATCGCGCACCTCTGCACCCGCGAGCGCTCCAAGACGTGGGGCAAGGAGGGGTGGAAGAAGGTGGTGGTGTGCATCGTTTCGGATGGGCGGCTCAAGATCAACTCGCGCACGCTGGCGTGTCTCGCCGCGATGGGGGTGTATCAGGAAGGCGTGGGTAAGAACGTCGTCAATGGCAAGCCTGTCACTGCGCACATCTACGAGTATACGGCCCAGCTGTCCATCGATCCGAGTATGCACTTCAAGGGGCGGGAGAAGGGTATCATGCCCGTGCAGATTCTGTTCTGCTTGAAGGAGCGGAATCAGAAGAAGATCAACTCGCATCGGTGGTTCTTCAACGCCTTTGGGCAGATTCTGCAGCCCAACATCTGCGTTCTGCTCGATGTGGGGACGATGCCACGACCGCGATCGATCTACCACCTGTGGAAGGCGTTCGATATCAACTCCAACGTCGGCGGGGCCTGTGGCGAGATCGTAGCGCTCAAGGGCAAGTTCTGGGGCGCGCTGCTCAACCCGCTCGTGGCGGCGCAGAACTTTGAGTACAAGATGTCCAACATCCTCGATAAGCCGCTCGAATCCGTGTTTGGCTACATCACGGTGCTGCCCGGAGCGTTTTCGGCGTACCGGTACATCGCGCTGCAGAACGACGCGCACGGGCAGGGACCCTTGTGTTCGTACTTCAAAGGGGAGACGTTGCACGGCGGGCAGTCGGATGCGGACGTGTTTACGAGCAACATGTACCTGGCGGAGGATCGGATCTTGTGCTGGGAGCTCGTGTCGAAGCGGGACAGCGCGTGGATCTTGCACTACGTCAAGTCGGCGCAGGCGGTGACGGACGTGCCGGATCAGGTGCCCGAGCTGATCTCGCAGCGGAGGAGGTGGTTGAACGGCAGTTTCTTCGCGGGGATCCATTCGATCATCAAGTTTGGCTACATCTATCGGTCGAGCCATTCGTTTGGACGCAAGTTTGCGTTGCATGTCGAGATCGTGTACCAGACGATCCAGCTGGTGTTTAGTTGGTTTGGGATGGCCAACTTTTTCATCGCCTTTTTCATCCTTACATCTGCGATGAGCGACAAGATTCACGCGCTCAAGGTTCCGAACCTGGTGCTGTCGTACGTCTACATTGCGTTTATCATCTTCTGCTTCTTGCTGTCGATGGGGAATAGGCCGGCGGGGAGCAAGTTTGGCTACACGTTGGCGATGGTGGTGTTTGCGCTGTTGACGATGTACATGACGGGTGCAGCGGTGTACCTGGCGGTTGATTCGATCTTGAACGCCACGGGTCCGAACGGTGGCGGGGCGGAATCGCTGGTGACCAACCGGACGTTTGTCAACATTGTCATCTCGCTGGCGGCGACGTACGGGATCTGGGCGATCGCGAGCCTCATGTTCCTCGAGCCGGCGCACATGGTCACGAGCATCCTGCAGTACCTGCTGATGGCGCCGACGTACGTCAACGTGATCAGCATCTACGCCTTCGCCAACATCAACGACATCTCGTGGGGCACCAAGGGGAGCGACAAGGTCATGACGGATCTCGGCGTTGTCGGAGGAGGTAGCGGTGGACAGGTGGAGGTGGCGATCCCGACCGAGAGCAAGGACATCAACGATGCGTACGACGACGCGATCCACGTGCTCTCCAACAAGCCGGCGAAACAGGGCGCCGGGGTGGTGGATAAGGATCAGAAGCAGAAGGACTACTACGCGACGGTGCGCACCAACGTTGTGCTCTGCTGGAGCCTCAGCAACGCCGCGCTGGTGGTGGGCATCTTGAACATCAGCTCAGTGGGGACGAGGACGATCTACATGGGCTTCCTGCTGTACTCGGTGGCCGGGCTGGCGCTGTTCAGGATGATCGGGTCGACGATCTACCTGGTCAAGCGGCTGTTTTCGGGAGAGTAGTTGGACGAGGTGATGGAAGGCGGAAGATGCTCTAATGTTTTACGACCTGACGAACTTTTGCGATTTTCACGTAGTGCGGTCTAATCCTCAACGAACACTTACACTCTGTCAAGAAGGCTGCGAAAAGCGTGGCCGCTGCATACGATGTGTGACGATGGTCTTACCGAGGCTGAGCCTTGATAGCGTTGAGTTGCGCCGGAGGTGTCGTTGGCGCAGCGGTTTGAGTTGTGTTTGTCGACTGTGATTATTTTCCTCCACTTGTGTGACTTTTTGCGTAAGGAGAAGGCAGAAAAAAAAAGTTTGAGAAAAATTCCTCACGCGAGTTTTTACAGTTGCCGATGCACAGTAATTTCAGTGCGACGCTCAATCGGGCTTTTTTCAGCTTGAACCCTGTGGGTCGACCTTTCGACTTTGGCCAAGCTTCTTCTCTTTCATCTCTCTCTCTCTCTTCACACATCACACACACGACATCGGCTCAGCCACACATTGACATACCAACGACAGCGCTGGTCAACACACATCGAAAACTCAGCACCTCTTCTCTTTTGCACCGCGAAAGCGAGAGAATGTCGATCTAGGATCCGCCGAACTTTTGGCAAGGAGAGCGCATATATTTTTTACTCGAAAAGCGATGGAGGCGACCGAGGTACAGGCTACGGCGGAACGGGCTGCGCTGGAGAGTGTTGAGGCTGCTGCTGCTGCTTCAGGTAGCTCGCGCAAAGATTTGACAGCGAATGGCGTCTCGAAATCGAAGAGTTTGTCAAATGGCACAGCGCAGGACGACGACGCGGAAGACGCAGACGCAGGAGGAGATTTCGGAGACGCAGGAGAGATGAGCTTCGTCATCGACACGGCGGGAGATATGGACGTCGACCGCGAGATCGCGCTCGGCGACGATGCCGTCGAGCGGTCCGAGACGCACCTCGAAGGCGGTCTACTTTTGCCTGCTCACGTTGGGGTCATTGCACCACCTACCACCAGCACCGCCAGCGCCGCCACCAACTCTGCTCAACCCGGCAGCTCTTCGCACCCTCTCTCTCCACCACACGACGCCATCATCATCTCCGACTCCGACTCCGACTCCGGCCACATTGAGCAGCTCGACCTCGACCCAGCCACCGCATCGCGCTACTACGGCGCCGAAGAGAAGGCCGAACGTCGCGCGCGTGAAATCTGCCTCGCATGCGGCGAAACCGGCCACGACCGACGCCACTGCCCGCACCAGCACTGCCTAGCGTGCGGCGCGATGGACGACCACCCCACCCGCTTCTGCCCCATGTCGACGAGCTGCTTCCGGTGCGGTGGCATGGGCCACCAGACGCGAACCTGTCCGAAACCACGCAGGACGGGCAGGGAGGAGGAGTGCGAGCGGTGCGGCAGCGTGACCCACGTCAAAGCGCTGTGTCCGAGCCTGTGGAGGGTGTACAGCTACGCAGAGGTGGAGCGGGTGGATAGGTGGAGGGCGAAGATGTTTTGGGTGCTCAGTAAGGGAGGGGTGAGGGGGATGCAGCCGGATGGGGAGGTGGTGGAGGATAGCGAAGACGAGTTCGCGGGTGCTGGTGAACCCCAGTTGCCGACGGGAGAGGCGGAGTTCGATCCGGCGACGAGGTGGTGCTACAACTGCTCGTCGAGTAGTCATTGGGGGGACGACTGTCCGGAGCCGAGGTGCAATCCGACGAGGGGCACGGGGGAGCCGAGTGCGTTTAGCGAGTTTGTGTCGCGGCTCGGGCCGTACGGGAGGTTGGTAGGGCCGGCGAAGGTGGGAAAAGGCGGGATACAGGGGATGGAGGGCAAGCAGTTTACGTTTAGGGTCGGGGGTGGGGCGGAGATGTACGTGAGCAGCGATTCGACGGGTGGCGGAAGCGGTGCGAGGAAGGGGGTGGCGATTGGGAGGCATACGATTTCGGGTCCGAGTAGGGCGGGGGAGGAGAGGATGGTTTCGTTCGACCGGACGAAGGCGGTCGCGGTGGAAGGCGGGTTCTTGACGCCCAAGGAGAAGAAGAAGGGGAAGAAGCCGTTGCCAGAGCACCTGTTTAAGCAGTGGGTGCGGGACAGGCACGATCACCCGGAGTATGCGGTCGAGATTCGACGCGCGCTGGAGCGGAGGGCGGAGTTGGAGGCGCAGGGTCTGGATGTGCGAGATGTGCCGAGTACGAGGGATATCGTCGGTGGGAAGCGGGCCAAGAGTAAGCGGCGTAGAGGCGGGACGGCAGCGGATCCGGTGGTGATCGATACGGATGACGAGAGTTATCGGGATGATTTCAGTAATGAGGAGGAGGAGGGTGCGAGGAGGAGGAGGAAGAGGAGGGGCGATGGGAAGAACGGCAAGTGGGGGCATGATGGGGATGGTAAAGGTGGGAGGGGGAGCAATAGGGATAGTAGTAAAGGGTTCAAGGGGGGCAGGTTCTCGGGGAAGAGGCAGGAGGAGAAGGGGTTGGAGGGGAGGATTGGTGGTGGAGCGGGAGGCGGGAAGAAGAAGAAGGGTGGGAAGAAGGGGAAGGGTGGTGAGAGTGGAGGGAAGAAAGGCGGAGGAAGTGGTGGTAAGGGTAAAGGCGTTAGTGGCGGAGGAGGAGGAGGAGGAGGAGGGGAGAAAGTTCGTGGAGGTGGTAGCAAGTATCGCGGGAGCTACTTTTGAGCGTTCGTCACTCGGTCTCGTTTTAACTGTCACGGACGATCAATCGACGCAGCACTTCGCAAACTCACACTTTTGCACACTCGACCTTGAAACTCTTCTCGCAACACAACGTTGTGATTTTGATCGTGACATGCTTTCCATTCCACTCATCCACGCGAGCCTCACCCTAACCTTGTGCTCGAACTCACTCATCGATCCTCCCTACGCCTCCCGACCCCTCCCCCTCCTCCCTCACCTCACTCGCGTCCGCCCCGCCACCCCTGCTACTCGCACTGATCCGACTGATCGCACTCCCCCTACTCTCGCCCCTCCCCAGCCCGCTCCCACCCCTAAACTTGGGCGCCTCAGCGTTGCTGCTCGAGCTACTGCTCAACCTCCTCGCTCTGAGCGCGCTCGTGATGCTCGGCGATCGACCCTGGATGCTCGCGGTTCTTTCGCCGGAGCCGCCGCGACCCGAGCTGCCTCTCGTGCTGCTTGTGCTCCTGCGCCTGCCGCGCAGCCCGGCGACGACGCTGCTGCCGGTGCTCGGACTCCTGCGCCTCTCCGTGGGTAGTTCGCCGATCTTGCCCTGATGCCGGAACAGTTCGCCGCCGAGCACGTCGAGCGGTGCGCTGGGGATGAGGGCTCGCTCCTGCGCCGACAGGTCTTGGAGCGACATGCCGCAGACGCAGAAGAGCTGGTTGTGCCCGCTGACGGCGGTGGCGGTGCTGGCGCCGTTCGGTCCCTCACCATCAGGAGGGTGGTGGGAGAACGTGGACAGGTCGTACGGCATCTCTGCGCGGCGCGCGTTGGGGTCCGGTGTAGCGCTGTACGCCGGCAGCGTCACCGCGTCGTACGCGCAGCAGCACGATGGTACGAGCACCGGCTGTCGGAGCGCAAACACTTTCAGCCGCCTCTCCTTCGCCTCTTCCTCCAGCGTCTTTGCCTTGCTACCTGCCGGTTTGCGCGAGTGCACGATCTCCACGACCAACACGTGGCTGAATCGGATCGCCGCCTTCGAAGCGCTCACCGTCGACGCTCGGATGTGGTTGTCGTCCGGCATGCGCGCGATGCCCTGCACCGTCCAAGCATCCTCCGTGCCGGAATTGCGCACGAACCCGTCCGTCTTCTTCCCGTCCCCGTGCGACCCGTCGTTGTTCTTCGGCGGCACCCAGCCCTTCTCGAACAGCTTGTGACGCTGCACTGGAACCGTCTGTTTGTCCTTCCTCTTCGTCGACAGCTCGATCGTCGTCTCCAGCGATACCCGTACCAAATAGACAATCAAATCCGAGGGTGGCGTCGGAGAGTTTACGTCGATATTAAACACTCCGCCCACCGAGATGTTGTTGGAAGTGCATGCGATCGACACCAGCCCGACGGTCGGGTGGAGGTCGTTGTACAGCACGGTGAGTGGCGTCGGTCCGCTATCGGGGGAAGGGTTGACCATGGGATAGACGTCACGCCAGCATTCGACGTTCGACTTGGCGCGGCCTGCACCGATGGCGGTTGCCTTGATGATGTACCGCACGCGGCCGAAGGGGGATCGTTCGTAGGGAGGAGCGTCGCAGGGGATGATGAAGGCGAATTCGAAACCGTGGACGCCCTTTTGCAGTTCGAGGCCGTCTTGCGCGGGCTCGGTCTCCCACCCTGGCTCCCCTTCGGAGCCTGGCGTCACGACCATCCCACCCGACGATCCGGAAGCCTCCAGCGGCGGTCGACCACCTCTTCGACCTCTCTCGCCTTCCTCTTCCACCTGCAACAGGTCGCTCTGCTGACCAGAGACACCGCGCGACAGCGGCGCCCTCGACTTGCTCCTCGCTTTCCTCGAACCAAAGAACCCGATCGACGAGCTTCGACTCTTAGCTTTGCCCTTGCTATCCTCCTCAGCACGCAGCTGCGATACGGACCGGTTGGACGAAGACCTTTCCGCAGGGGCTGCGCTCGCACTCCTACGATCATTCGCTTGAGCGTGGACCTCGAGCGACCTTTGAAGGTGCGCAGCGAGCTCTTCGGTCTCTGCAGGCGGCGGTCGCTGCCCATTCTCCTGGGGTGGAGTCTGGGACGTGTTGGAAATACTTGGTCGGCGGGATCGCTGAGGCGTAGCTGCTTGACTGGGTGGCAAGCTGTGGCTGACCACCTCCTGCTCCTGCGGTACGTTGGCAGGGCCGTTGATGCACGCCTCCGAGATAGCGTAAGCGTAGGTGGGCGGGGCACGAGTGGCAGTGCGGCCACGTTCGCCGGACGGCGGCGCGCTAGGCGACGAAGCTCTACTGCCGTGATTGGAAGGCGAAGGACTCTGATTGATCCTCCCCATACCAGAAGCGATCTTGCGACCTCGCGAAACAGCACGCGCCATGGACGCAGGGATGCTTCCTCCAGGACTGGAAGATCGCAGACCAAACGCAGAGCCGGATCTGCCTGATCGATCTGGAGTCGCCGAGCTTCGACCGCGTGGTTGAGTGTGCGATGACGAGCCGATATGATGTGAAGGACCAGCGGACGCCGATCGCTGGTGGAAAGACGACAGCAAGTGGTGATGTGGATGTTGGTGATGCTTATCCTTATCGCTCTGGATTCCAATCTCTACGACCTTTTCGAGCACTGTCGAATCTTCCCAGCTGACAGGGGTGAGTCCAGAGGCTGGATCCAGGATGGCGATGGTCTGAACAGCTTTCAATCGAACGCGGATGCCGGAGATGTGGCGCGTGGATGGAACGTAGAGCTCCACCATTCCTCGAACGATTTCGTCGTTGGCCATGGGTGGCCTCTCGTGCGATTCGGGCAAGGGGCGGTCGGGTGGATGCAGGAAGATGGCATTCTGGAGAAGATGCAGCTTGAGCTCGCACGGTTGGAAGAAGGTAGAGAACATGGTGGCGTGGGACTGTGCGAGCGCAGTGTCGGAATCACCAGGGTGAGCTCGAGAGCTGAGTTGCGCTCAAGACGTCGGAGAGTCCGATAGTCGACTGTGCTGAAGCAAATGTGATCTTAGGCAGCTATCGGCGCATCCGAAGATAGAGGTAAGTGGCCGTTGGGGTAGCTTTGGGATCAAAGTTGTTTCCGGGGTCAATCAACCGAGTTAAGTCTGTTAATCTGTAAAGCCTGCTGGTGGTGTTAGGATCCGTTCCGAAAGACTTTGACGTGAGAAAGCCCCTCGATCGTCCTAGGGGAGGTTCCTGCGCTCCTTCTGGAATGTTGTGGGTGGGGGGATCGTTCGTCAAGAAGCTGTGTCGGATCGAGAAGAAGAAGGGTGAAGAAGATGAAGGGCAGAGAAGAAACAGGAAGCAAAGTCGTGAGTGTAACGGTCAAAAAATTAAGAATCAAGCGGCTGAAGGACGTGCGTTAATCACCTCGGTTAAGGCACAGAAGAGACGAGCACATGAATCCCGGTTTTGGAAAGGTGGATGATTTCTGAGTTGCCCCTTCTCAGTGTCTGCTGCGCCTTCACTCACAACTTTTGGTGGGAGTCATGCGAGCAGCGCCTCCTGTCGGTCGTAAAATCAAATTCCCGACGCACCCACCGAACGTATCAAAGCGGCTTTCAGTGCTGCGACTTGGCTTCGTTGCATGGACAACAGCACGAGTTTCGACAACGAGCTCGGTTCTCCGAAGCGCTACGAACGTCGGGTTTGCCGCTTCTCGCAGTAGTGTGTGTGTGCCGTCGGCGAAAGCGGCGGGTCAAGCACAACGAATCAGGTACAGGGATTCCAGGGTTGCTTTTGGGCGAGTTCGAACTTGTTAAGACCCTGCATTGCATCGGGTCGACTCCCACACCCGATAAGGGCCAATCGCGATTATGCACACTTTCAATTTTGACAGGCACCGAGGCAAGACGCGGATCTGCAGCTTCCCCCTAAACAAAAGCGCCCTTTCCTTTTCGAGCGTCAGATACTGCAGGATAGAGGTTGAAGGTCACACTCCGCTTTGACCTCTCGCTAACTTTCTCATCAGCCCCTGAGAAAGCTTCTCATCAGACGCGACTTCATATGGCTGCCGTGTGTTGAGTGTCTCAGACTCTTCGGCAGGTTGGAGCCGAGAGAATGGAACGTCAAAGCCCCCTGAGCTGGTTGTTATGCAGTGCGCGGCCATGTGTGTGTGTGATGCATGGGTTTGGTGGTAGGCGTGTTTCACTCCGCGAAGACTCTTTGCTGTGCATGCTGGGCGTCAAAGCGTCTGTCCGAGCCTTAGACTCCGACTCTTGAAAGCTTGTATCGATACCACTATCTCTTCCACCAACCTCCATCTCGCTTTCATCTCGCTCCTTCATATACCTTACGCCTTCGGCTTTCGCTTGCCTGTGGGGCTTCGAGCTTCAATCTCGACGCAGGAAGCGTCGTGTCTTCATCACCATAATGCCTCCACGACTCTCAACCCAGCGCCTCATTCAACGAGGCTCCGATCCCGACAGCACTTTCCAGGGCCATGATTCTTCCGCGATAGCAGATGCTCTTGCTGCTCACTCGCAAAAGATGACCCAACTCGCACAAGAACTAGCGTCCAACCCCAACGCAGCGTCGTTTCAGGGCCACGACTCGTCAGATGTAGCCAAAGCGATCCAAAACTACGTCGTGAGCCATCAGGACAATCCTTGGACGGCAAAGTTCACTCAGCCGGAGTTGGGAAGCAATCAGCAATCGACAGATCGAACGGGTAGCATGTTGGCCGTTACCTCAGTCTCCAGCATCGGCAGCACGACGACCTCGGCGCCCGTGTTCTCGCTCTCCGGCTTGGTGCATGACCACTACTGGATGAGCGTCATCCTATGCATTGTGTGGATCGTTTGCGGTCTATTCATGCTGTTCTTCGGCTGGGCGTCCTTCTTCTGGGGTTGCAATCTGGGCAACAGTCGAAAGAGGATCGATGAAAAGGTCAAAAAAGGAGGACGGTTGAGCCCGCTATTTGCAGGTCCGCCGTTGGCAGGTGGTGTTGGTGGAGTGATTGTTGGGTTTCTGTTCTTCTCGTTTCTGGCTTCGGTGGTGACGGCATCGATCTGCGTGGCTGAGGTCAAGTCGATTTCTTCCACTTGGTACTTTATCATCTGGCTTCTGCCGGGGTTGCTCGGTGCGTTTTTGGCTGGACACTGGCCGTTGTTCGCGAGAGCTTTCACAGGCTTGTTGTCAGGAGCGTGTCTGACGCTGATCGTGACCGCGATGTTCGGGATTCATACGTTGATCATCCGTGCGATTATCGTTGCGGTCTGCACGAGTCTGATTACGGCTCCACTGCTGATTCCGAGGCGCAACGTGATCCATTTCCACCTGCTCAACATCTGCACTTCGATCATCGGCATGGTTACTTTCCTCGACGGTGTGGCGCTGTTTGCCCCACCCAAGGCCAGCTCGGATGCGTGGATCGATCTCTGGGTGCTGCTCTTTGCGATTGACAATTCGAGCTCGGAGCTCAGTGCGACCAAGAAGTGGGGCTCGTCCGCTTTCAAAGGCTTCATCGCTGCTTCGGTGCTTGGCACGCTGGTGGGCTTCCTCTTCGAGTTTATCTTCCACAAGCATTCCGCCGAAGATCCGGATATGGAGTGGAACAACTACCTCGGCACTTTTACTCAACGTCTCGAGAATCACGACTCGACGGATCCTCAGGATAGGGCGGGAGCGTTCGAGCCGGCTCCGACGGCTTGGCAGAAGCTATCTCGTGCTTTTGGTCCTTCAGCACAACCTGCTGCTTACGGCAATATTGCGGCGGCGAACGACTTGGAAAAGAGCCCGTTGACTGATCTGCCTGGTCCCAAAGGTAGAAGGCAGGCTCGTCGGGCCCGTTCGACCAAAGCTCGTAAAGCACCTGCCAAGTTCTCGGCGCTGGACAAAGGGCGCAAAGGACTCGATCTTGACGATTCGGATTCCGACGACGACACCGACTACGATAGCGACTCGAGCCTTGCCAAGCTCAAGCCGCGCAGCGGAGCAGTCTCGGCAAAGAGCGTCCTGTCCAAAGCGGATGCGGATGAGCTCGCCGACGAGCTCAGACCTCTCAGCGCAAGCGGTGATACAAAGTACGACAAGGCACCAACAATCCTACCGAGACCACCGAGCTATCGAACCAACAGCAGCAAGAGCGCCAGCACAGGCAGCGGTCTCAGCGGTACCACTGCCAACTCTGCCGATGCCACCAATGGCGCTGCTCCACTTGCTTCGCCAGCTCGCTCCCACTTTTCGCGCACCACCGCAATGTCACCGCCTCCAGCTTTCTCCGCGACAGACGGTCAGATCGTCTCGCCTCTGATGCCCTCGATGCCTGCAACTCCCTCGCTGGTCAATGCCATCACTCGCATTCAAGCTGCTCAAGCCCAAGCGAGGGCCTGGTACGAACAGCAGCAGGAACAGGGATCGTCTTCTCAGCTCAAGCCAGCATCTGCAGAGCTCGAGTCGGAGCAAGCATCGTCGGCCAAGAGTGCAACTCAGCAACCCGCGAACAAGCCTACGCAAGAGACACCTTCTAGCTCAGCTTCTCCACCTGTCACGGCAGCGAGTCCAAACTTCCAGAGCTGGTGGGGCAAGGAGGTCAAAGGTGGCTCCAAATCCTCTTGATCGTCCCCTGCCCTAAACGCCGATCTTGACGCGATGCAAGCAAGCTCGATCCTCAGACTGCTGCAAGGCCATGCTTCCTTTGTTTCTTCCTCTTTTCGATGCCTCTTCACGCCAAGAGGCATTCTGTATAGTACTTACAACGCTTTTTTCACGTCTTTAATGTTTCTTGTGATATGAATCAATGGACAATCATGATATCCCACCAGTTCTCTCGTCACTTCGTCTGTGTGACCGCCGCAGCAGAGACGCTCGGAGACTGCTTGAATCTCGTCACCCTGCGCAGACGGTATAAAGAAGATAGATGATAGTATAATTGCGCAAAGACATCTTACTCGCATGCTGGACACCACCTAGGTGAGAGCAACAACGAGAGAAGCGTGTTACACATTTTGGGAGGGAGGAAGAGGTTTAAAAAACGAATCGCCAAGAACGGAGATGGTTTTCAGCTTGCCAAGGGCAAGAAGAGAGACCAGTGGGAACCAACGATGTCTCTTAGTAGCCGTGGTGACCCCAGCCACCCTTCTTCTTGTCGTACCCGTAGCCGTGCTTCTTGTGACCCCATCCGTAGCCGCCCTTCTTATCGTCATCCTTCTCATCATCGCCATAACCACCTTTCTTGTCATCCTTCTTGTCATCGTCCTTCTTCTCGCCACCATAACCGCCTTTCTTGTCATCATCCTTCTTGTCGTCCTTCTTGTCATCCTTCTTGTCATCACCGTAGCCACCCTTCTTGTCGTCCTTCTTGTCGTCCTTCTTGTCATCCTTCTTGTCATCCTTCTTGTCGTCACCGTAGCCACCCTTCTTGTCGTCCTTCT